>VYZT01055657.1:0-22008 GCA_013400735.1 Pomatostomus ruficeps | reverse complement strand
CTTGTGGTAAGTATGCTAATTGGATAAAACAAGCACAGACAGTTGCTAACCCATTGCTACAAGATATAGTGTTTAATATCTACTCTAGCCATGAAAAGGATTCTGTTTGTGTTAGAAGAGAGAAGCCAAGGAGAAAGGTCATTATATTGTGTCTGCAGCTCTCGCTCCTAATATGTGATTCTCATTTCTCAGTAAAGGGAAAATCAATACTCCTCTAAGTTGCCTTGGATTCAGAAAAGATAGAGCTCTTATCCACTCTGTGGTAGTGATTTAGAATGATCATGACGTACATTATGCAATGCTGTTTTTTGCAAAGCTCTGAACTTCATGTTGACATTTTTAATTGTGCCATTGAATCTTGTCCAAAATTGCAAAATAAAAACACTTTAAGAGCAATGATATTTTAGTAGAAATTTAGCTCTCTCCATTATGAGCTGCCTCTTAACACCATACTGTTCTCCTCAGCTTTGATTTAGGTGAGAGATTTTACTCTCAAAGCTGGAAGATTAAAGACACTCATGGCATCCAGGGTTTGTGACAATAACAAAATCAGGTTCATATATTTATTAGAGTTTACATAACAAGAGGCTATGTCTGTAGCAGAGACACACAAGTAATTTGCTTCCTTTTTTCTTTTTTACTTATAGGACCATATTCTCAACCATTTAGTCTGGAAAGACTGTGAAAAACAGCAAGGCATTACTTAAAATTATAAGGAAAGGAAACCAAGTTTTGCGTTCATTATAACATATTATGAAATGTTACTTATATTCTAGGAAAACCCAGCTAATGAGTGACACACTTGGACACAAAGGAACAATGAGAAGGAGCAATGGAGACATGTACTGTGGAGTAGAAGCTCTTACTGCCAGATGTGAAGGAGCAACTGGGCTCACTGTAAGAAAAAGCCTGGAGTCAGCACCTGGAGGTACAATCGCTCCCTAAATCAGGACATGGCACACCCCAGCAGTGAGTGCCAACAAAGAGTTAACAAGGAGAAGCCAAGGATGTTTCTCATAAGAAGAAACCTCTTGCAAAAAGTTTCCTTAGGCTTAAAGAGATCAGTATCACCCCTGACATCATAAACTCAGTGTTCAGCACTGAACCCACCAGCCCCACGTCTCTGGCATACGGTTTCCATCCAGACAAACACAGTTAAACACGTTTACAAACCTTTCTCTGAGCATGTGTTGGAGAGTTTTGATGCTCTGTGTATCCAAGGAGAAGCAAACCCCATTCTGGAGGGCAGTTTCTTCCTACAGTTGCTGGGCCAAGCCATGAAAGGAGCTGAGCAAGGCCCTGCATGAAAGCCATTATTCACCACTTAGAGGGGAGCTCAGATCTGGATCCAAGTCCTGATCCTGACTCATCAGCCTACAACAATAGGATTTCCTTAATTTCAGCCTCACATTCCAAGTTATGTGTTACCTTTACCCATGCTTCCTGTATTTTTTTATCTCTTTTAAATTTTTTTTCAATATAGAACACAGAATTTTAAGTAGAGATATGTAAAAAAAAAACCCCAACAAACCAACCCAAAAAATTGCCATTGCCACCTGCTCCTTTCCCCTCACCATCACTCACTAAAGACACCATCTGGGAACGACTAGCAACCAGAGCAGGGAGTGAGCAGTCCATATGTTAAAATTTAAAATTTGACAGCCCTATTCTGGCCTTTCCATCACCCATTATTTTTCTGTTTTACAGTTTCAGTACTATAACTAGTCTCTTCAGCATTTGCAAGGACTAAACCATTTTTTTCCTTGTGGATAGGTCTTTATTTTAGGTTAAATCTTTCATTTAAGCTGAAATCTATCAATTTCTCTCCACTCTTAGACTTCTTCCAAGAATTTAATGCGAAAGAGGATGAGCTATTTAATTATCAAAACCTGTGGCAATTACTGCACAGCTCAAGTATTAAATTATTAGACCAGAAAGATGAGAAAAAAGCACAGTTCTCTCTTCTTTTGCATTAGTTTGTAAATGTGACAGACCTCTGGGTACTGTTAATAATTTTTCTCAAAGCCAGCAAGAAATCTACATAACTTCTTTCCTCTTCTTATTTCAATGCCCAAATCCCATCTTGTGGATTTGCCTTATCATTCACATACATCCAAAGTGTGGTGAGATTCTTAAACAAAAGCAAGGTAAAATTTTATAAAAAAGCAAAATTTATTCCTATCACTATAAAAAGAGGCAGAAGAAATCCAAAATGCAAGATGCAGTACTTGAAATGATTCTTGTTTCTTACTTTATAACCCTGGTCCAAATTTTTTTACAGACTAACTCCTCTTATAATAATGAAACTTGTAGATTGTACCTCTTTAAAGTTTTTTAGTGTACATTCATGTGGGGGACGTTATAATCTAGGCTCAAGCAGATGGAGGAAAAATGACTTGTGAAAAAGGCCAGACACAAACTTTTATATGTACAAAACAAAGCCAGACTGAAGCATTCCACTGAATATCAGCAGATCTAGTACATTTATCTTTTGAATGGATACATTTATTTAAAAAGCACAAAAAGATTCTGTAAGACCATTTATGAACATCTGAAAGAAGTTTAGACGTTGCAAGACTTGACTATTACATACTGAATAAAACCAGCACCCAAAAAGACTCTTTGAAACTGAGACTATATTAAGCATTTACTTTAAAATAAACCCTGCAACTACACCTGATAAAAGCTTCTGAATGCTTTTGTACTTCACTCATAACCCTTTCAAGGTTATTTGGTGCCAAGCCAAATATTATTAATGCAACTCAGGAAATGTTCTGACTAGGCAGACCGCACAGTGGGGATCCCAAAAATTTGCATGAATTCAAGGAAATGTGAGGAGAGAAAGCTGAGGCTCATCAAAATACCTGTTGGAGAAACATATCTCACACTCTTTAAAGGTCCTGTGCACTTCCTGGCCATTGTCATTTTATCATTCAGTTTGTCAGTAGATTTCTAAATTTTGAATTTCTGTGCAGACTCGAGAGTTTATTGATCAAGTATTTGGTCAAAATAGGCATTACTAGGAGTCAAAATCTAAGTGGGTCAGGATCAGATTCTGCCATCTGGCTGAAGGTAAAAATCAGCAACCTCTGCCACAGAGTTTTACTTTGAGATGTCCCTACTGAAAGGACAGCATTAGGCAGGAATTAGCACTATACAGAGAATTATTTCTTTTAGCCACAGAGTTCTGAGATTTACAGCTGAAGAACCAGTATGTTGTTTTAGTGAGAACCTATCCTGTAAAAGGCATATATTTTATACCTGCTCTCTTTCCTCCTCTCGTATTTTGGAACCCTACTGGTGTGGCTGCCAGCTGTGACCAGACTGTCAATTATTTGGCTCCCTCACTGAATGGCTGGATCATAGCCAAGGCTTCCTTTTTACAAGGCTAAAACAAAATCCAGGTCCCTTTTGTTTGTATACAGGTACTCAATTAGGAGACATCCTATAGGGAAACAACTTTTTATTTGAACCATAAAAGACATTGATACTCTTTAATCTGAAATGTCAGCAAAAAATGAGGGGCTGCTTCATGTCAGGAGGAAAAGTAGTAGCGGAGTCAAGAGTTTCACTGATTCAGTTCACTCTTCTCAAAAATTACTTACTAAGCCCAGAGAAACACAAGGAAATGCAATGTTTAATCTCACTTTCAAGCCTTTTTCAGTCAGAACTAAATTTCAGAAGCTTTATTCCTATTGCTGTTTGCTTTCTGATAGCTTTGCTTTCTGACAGCTCCGAACCCTTGTGAAAGAAACTTCTCCGAGGCACTTCTGACTCTGCTCTGAGCAGGACCTTGCTCCTGCTTGGGAGTGAGTGCCCAGGACTTGCACTTACTTTCCCCTCAGGTAAAAGAGGGAAGCTGTGCTGCCTCCCCCAGCCATGGGAACCAGTGGAACAGCGACCTTGCATCTGTAGGCTCCTCCACAAGGTGTTTCAAGGAGCTTTATTGACACAGCAAATGGACCTAAGGAGGGATTCAGAGCCCTTTCCTGGGCATGGTCATTATAATGGCAAACTACTGGTCCAAGAATTGGTAATGGAAGGATTTTCCACACTTTTGTCAAAGCCAAAGCATTCAGTAAAGTTTTCCTTTAATGAATTCTACAGTTTTGTTTAGGATGTAATTCTCATTGAGATGGGTTTTTTATCTTTCCTTTTTATTCTTTTTTTTCAATATGACATGAGAGCAGGAAAAAAAAGCCTAAAATACTGTTATACTTTGAAATTATATTTTTTCTTGTATCATGTCACTACACTATAACATGTATTTTGACTTTGTGTCATATTTTAATTTGCAGTGGGGCAGCAGAAGTTTGAATATTATTCTGTTGTCTCACTGGTGTGCTGTGGTATTAGAACTGCTACTGTTACTAGCAGGAAACAGTAAAGCATTTATTTTGCTGTTATGTTCCAAGCTCCTCTTGTCACATTAAAACTTTGACAGCCATACTTTGAAATAAGCATTTCCTACTAGAAAAAAGATTCTTAGATATTTCTTCGAATATTTTTTCATGGAAAGATAACTCAAGGTCAACAAGAGGATATCAACAACAGAGGAAAACATAGTTTACCATGGCATAAAAGCTGAAGAACAGCCCTGTACAATCATATGGGTTCTATCATGTGTTATGGAGGTATGTAACAATCTAAAAACATAAAACAAACATTGAAGTACTTGTCATTAGAATTCAGAAATTTAAAAATGGCAAGTGATTCTAATTCTTTTTAGTCTTTACCAGCTTCTCCTTGAGCAGCCTGGGCAGCCACAGGCCATGGCCTAGCACAGTTCTCATGTGATGAGCAACCACCTCACCAATCTATTGCTGTTTGGGACCACTAAGTGTTAAAGAGACCATCAGCATCAGCAGCTTTCTGGGCTCTGCAGAAGGTACATCAATTTTTAAATCCCTCATTAGGCTGTTGATTAGGGAATATTTTCTCTTATTATTTTCTTTCTTGGAGCTGAAGATGTGAAAACTCAATGGGTAGGACACATCCATTAATGGGAGGTGTGGTGCTCTTCTAGGCTGTAAGGACTTTGCCTGCGCTTCCAAGTAAAATAATTCATCAACCAGTTTCTGAATGTGAGGAAAACTTTCTACTGCCTTCCATTATCTGTGCAGCATTTAGCAGTGCTCAACTACAGCAGATTCTCGGGGTCTTGGCAACAGTCTCCCTCCTCGTAAAAATCTCCCTTGAATTCTCACAGATGTTTAATGGCACTTATGTTTTTCTTCAGAAACACAGCCTCAGAAGCAAAATTTAAGATTTGCTATGTCTCCAAGACCACAGAGAAAGGTGCTAAAGGTGTTACATTGGCACCATAAGGAATGATTTGATTAAAGCAAAGGAGATACCTCCATTACAAAAAGCGATTCTCAGGCATTCGTGATGCAGCTATTTCAAACAGCTTTGGTCTGAAACTGAGCATAAAAATTAATGGCTCAGCCAAGCATTGTAAATTCCTTACAACACTTCAATGGTACTTAGGCAGGCACAAGTGCTAGTTCTTTGCACACAGATGAATTAGCTTCTCTTTTTCAGTGAAAATCAATACAAATGGGCCTTTGTCTGCGGAAGAAGTGACCTCTTTTATGCAGAGCTTGAAAAGTGTTTCCTAAAGGGGAAAAGGGAGGCAAGTATTGTTCTATATCTGAGACACCTTGGTATGACCTCAAAAATGGTCACCGTTTTGGCTCCATCGCTAGGGGTACAGTCATTGCAGAGGGTAGGGGGAATGACATTGCAGCTCTGGTGCCCAGGGGATGATCCTCGTGCTGCCACACCTTCCTGCTTCCCTCACAGGGCTGAGGTGAGGGAGTAATAAGATCAAAGCTCGAGTTTGACCCTTGGATATGTACAAATATCCAGACATATGCACCTACATCCTTCCCAGGGGAACATTCCTGGCTGGATTAGCACAGCAGGGAACAGCAGAGTAAGGTTTAGGATGAGTCCTCCTGATGACCTTGCATACAGATGATGATGACCAGTAACAGCCATTAAAGAGACACACTTGGTTTATTTTTACAGATGAGTACGTGTTTGATATTCCAATTACCTGGTATCTCCCTCCTGGAACGTGCAGAGCCAGGCTTGATGCACTTAGCAAAGGCAGAGCACAGCCAAAGCAGATCTGAAACACCTGGGGCAGGTAACCAGAACTCCTTGGGGGTGCAGCTCACCACCTCTTACCTTTCCAAGCTCCCCAAAGTCCTTCCAGCACTATCCATTTGCTGGAGGATGGACATGGCACCTATACACAGCTGTCATAGCTCCTGGAAAGAAGATTTTCATGCACATGTTCTTTGCAAGGCTATTTCTGATGGCTCTGAAATTTTCAGGAACCTTTCCACTGCCTTCAGAGGCCAGAACTTTGCTCTCTGTAAAGTCATTGAATGAAATTCATTTAGGTATGAAGGCTCATACGAGACAGAATAAAAACTGCTGCTGAGGGGAGACACTTATTCACAGAGTAAGGGCTGGCATCTGCTGGGTATAGAGTTGCAGTTTTTAATATTCCAGAAAACTTTCCAGCAATTTAACACCCTTTTTGTTCCAAAGCTATGGTTGCAAACCATATAGAAACAAATGAATATTCTCCCCCTTTTTTTTTTTCCCAGATAGTTAAACTTGTAAGATTTTCTTGCTTGATGCTAAGAATTCTTTGGGTTCTTTTGCATGTTCATTAACATAAGTCCACAAAATCAGTGTGATTGATTGGTCTAGAATATAACATTAATCCTTCATTGTAACTCGGGAAATAAATGTCATTAAAGCCGTTTTTTTATATTTAACTATTTCCTCATCAACCAAAACCCATTCTGCCAGACAGCTTGTTTATCTCACTACTGAATGAGATAATGTAAGATTGCAAATTGAACAATTATTTTGGTTATATCTTACTCACCAAATCTTAACACAATACACTACACACAAAGACGATATTTTTCTTTTGCTAAATATGATCTTATACTCTACCGATCATAATATTTCTGAAATTCAATGCAGTTAAGATGAAAAAGCTGAAGTTTATGAAACATTAACAATAATTGCTACTTTCTTGCTTTGTAGGTGCAGCAGTAAAATTCAGCCAAAACTACCTTTATTTTAGTGTTCCAAGTAATTTATTCAGAAGCAAAGCTCAGACTTTACCAATGTAAAGGCTCCAGTGGTTGAGCATAATTAGATTCATGCATAAGGACTATCCATAAAGGACAATACTCCAGATACTCCATGGCAACAAGGAAGTGCTCAGGCTGATCCCACTCATGCTGAAGATTTCAGGAGTCATGCTGCCTCACCAAAGGCAGTGTTGTTTAGAGAAGCCAAATTAAAGAGAAAGCAATTCACTGCAAAGCATCACTTAAAAAAGGATAGGGACAGATGATACTTTTTTATCCCCTCCATCCTGGCTTTCCACTTGATTCCAAGTGTTGCAGGCCAAATAAAATGGCTGTATGGAGGGGATGGAAGCTTCTGCTCTCTTTCTTTCTGTTCAGTATGTGTTATGAATTATCAGAGAACTCCACATGGAAGCTTATTTTTCACTTCAGAAATAGTTGACTTCTCCTCCATTTTAGAGATCTTTTAAGGCAGTACATAGGGGTTTTCTTCATATTCTTTCTCCATATCATCAAAGGGACTAGAAAATGATGCCTTTTTCTTTCTTGGCACAAACAACAAGAAAAAAACCTGGCAAATATTGGACATCTGGAAGTGGCAGGTGCTTAAATACAATTGATTTCAACAGTACAATGATAATTTAGACCAGCTGAAAAGCAAGGAGAAAAGTTCCGGAGCTACAATGCAGAGACACAGGCAAAAATATGCAAATATTTCTGTTGATTCCCTACTGGACTGCCTGACTAAATAAAGATTTATTAATCCCTAAAAACCCTGAAAAAATTATCAGAGAAAAAAAACTCAATAACTTTCAGACAGTTGCCGACAGTAAACACCAGAATAATCCATTCCTAGCTCTAAGCCTAAAATATTTGTCGTACCAAAAGGTGCGTACAGGGACAAAGAAGGACTAAGCAATATGAGGATCTCCAGGCTGAGTCAGGGATTATTGGATGTTGGATGCTGCTGTGGCATTCTGTGCTACCCTTAGAGGGGGTGTCTCATGCATTACCTTTGTGCAGGCCAAGTCAGCTGTCATGCATAAAATAACCTCTCCCACCCAGCACACTGCTCCATTTCACAAACTTTTGTCAGACACTGTCTTACATTTTCCCTTCTCTCAATTTCCTAGCAGACGTCTGATGGATTTTTTGTTATTCTTTCATCAAAAACCTGTGGATAGGTATAGATCAGCTATGTTGCTATATGTTGCTTTATCTACCATGCTAAACCTGATACATTTCTCCCCGGATTTGATTGCTTTATCCTTTTCCTGTTGATTTGATGAGAATCTTCAAAGATTTATATGCTTCTCCAAGTGAAACTGGAGCTTTACATTGTCAGATGGTCTCTTGACCAGCGTGGTTTGTGACATGAAGAATTTTCATGTGGCTCTTGAGTACCTGAGTCAGTATTTCCCCCACCTTTTCACCTTGGAATTGTAAGTGCGAGCCAACAGTTTTGGTTCTTGAACACTTCAATCCTATCCTCAAACTACTTCCCCACTTTACTTGGAAAGACCTTTTCAGGTTTCTCACTTTCACAACATAATTATCTCGTTCCCAATGCCTTACAATTCAATCTAGGAATTTCCAGGACCTTCCCTTAAGCAGTTTTCTGTATTTTGCAGTCCTGACTGAATAAAGCCACGCTGTTGACACAGCACTCCAAGTTCCATGCAGTGAGCTGTACTTTGTCATTGGTCAGTGCTTTTTTTGGTTATGGTGCTTCACCCAGGATGTGACAGTACCGTGTACAAACCAAACAGAAAATCTCCAAGTGGTACCCTGGCTCCTACAACAAAAAAATTCTCTGTAAATTTACCCTTGATCAATAAAATGTTATGGGGCACAGTATCAAACTGCTACTCTCCCTTCATCCGTTAATTATAGATCAGCATTTAGGACTGTTATTGACATAGGTAATTTCTACCAGAAAGAGATTTTGGGGGTTTCTTTAGCAAGTCAGCCCTCAAACAGCAGAATTTGATCCTTTGTGATTCTATTAGAAAAAAGGAATCTGGTTTGTCAGGCAAGATCTGTTCTTTATAAACTCATGTCGTTTATCGCTCTTGGCATTACTGCCCTCGATTCAGTTATTTTTCTCTCAATATTTGTTCCATTATTTTAATGAGCAACACAATTATAGTTCTAGGCTTTGATCCTGAAATGAGCTCTGCAGGAGCTTTACAAGTGTCAAAATTCAGTTAATTTCATGCCCTTTTTCACTTAGGGCCCTGTCCAACCAACACAAAAATCACTGAATATTTTACTCATTGACTTAAATTAAATTTAGGTAAGACATAAAGGAACCTCTTCATTGATACCTAAACCAGCTGCACTCTTTCCTTTGACTTTAAAGTGTTTTACCCTGAGACCTATTAAAGTCTCAGCCTTTGTGTATTTCCATCAGCCTTCTTCCCCCTGAACTCTTTCAGCCAGAATTTCCTTTCCTGGTCTCCTTGGTTTGGTCTCTCTGGATCTTCCTAAAAGGCCATCTCTCCCTCTCCCTTCCCCATCCAGTGTAGCTTTTCTTCTGTGTCATCCCTGGTTATGTGATCCTTCATTTGCAGAGCTGCTTTCTCCATGCATTCCTCTTCCCAGAAGTCCTGAGCAGCAGGAGCCATGGTTTTGTGAAGGATCAAACTGTAGGTGGGTTGGTGTTATCCAGATCTCTTTGGCTTAGGAAATTGGGCTGAAATTCCCTGTAGAACACTTCAAGCAGGCTCCCACACACTTTTCTGCTCTTCCCAACCCAGCAGAAACTAGCAAGTGAGAGACATGTGAAAAGGGGGAAAGAAAACAGAGGAAAAAAGTTTTGAGGCATAATAAATGTTTGTATTTGGCTTAAGGAAGGGTTAAAGGGTCAGCTTGGTTCTTGTTTTGTCTGATATGATTTATACATCACTGTTGACAACAACAGAGGCCAACTCCACATTATGGATTAACAGCTTGGCAGTGAAGGACAGAGTAATTTATTTACTTTTCATTACAGAGTTCATGGGGTTTGGATTCTCATCTAGGACATGCTGGGAGATTTCTCTGTATTTTCCTAACGTTTACTCCTAAGCCGACCTTGGATGAGAGGGCGGGCTTTGATTTCTGGACATTTGGTATTCCACTGTGTATTAAATATTGTATTACTTGGCACTTGGAACATCTGACCTAAAGAAGAAAGACAAAATAATAAAAAATTGTAGAAAATATTTTATGATATGAAAATTGGAATTAAACAATAAAAGCACAGATTTTTTTCTCTTCTGGGTCTAAGGACGTTTTGAAAAATAAAACAACTAGCCCAAACCACTCAACTATAAGCTTGTATATCAAGTCTTTAACTCAGGCAATTACTTATGACTGAATCATGTGAAACTATAAAAAAGTTCATAAAGGTGGATCCTCACCAAGAGCTACTTTAGCAAGGTTCACTAGAAAGTAGAGTTTTAAAAATTGAAACTTGCTTTTTCATGTGATATTTTGACCTTTCAGTTTCTTGGAACTGGTTGATCATAATTTTCCTCTCTTTCCCAGCAAATGCCACAGGAATTTAGCAGTTTGCTGGCTAACTTCGGAGACATTGTACGCTCCATATTCACTTAGACAATGTCAGAGGTGGCAGCAGCCTTCCAGA
This sequence comes from Pomatostomus ruficeps, assembly GCA_013400735.1. Taxonomy (NCBI): domain Eukaryota; kingdom Metazoa; phylum Chordata; class Aves; order Passeriformes; family Timaliidae; genus Pomatostomus; species Pomatostomus ruficeps. The sequence goes on along the minus strand of VYZT01055657.1, from coordinate 11,253 downwards.
TTGACATCAAAACAACAAATTCCATAATGAAAGTGTTTTGTTTCATGCATTTACACAAAGAGAAATATCCTCTCTAGGTTTTACTTTCATATTCCCAAGATTGTTTTTATACATTTCCTTCCACTTCAGCAGAGATTTGAGTTTGTGTTTGGGGAAAGCTGGATTGTTTTTTTTCCTAAATTTTAGAAAATATGTTTGTTTATGAACATTTGAAAATGACATCTTTGGATTTCTAGGATATATCTTGGCAGTAGAAGGGACTATATAAATCTTCACACATACATTTCTGCAATCCAAAAGAAACTGTAAGACCACCAAAGCCTGGCAAAAGAAACTGAAATAAAAATGACTGTTCCCTTTTTTCTGCAACTGCCATTATTCAGAATATTAAATAAAAATCTGACAGATGGAGGTATCTAGACTGGAGCTCAGAGAGAAAATGCAGTTGTCCTAGTTTCAAAGACAGGTATTTGCTAAAGAAGGCAGAAGCCTCCTTTAGAATAGGAGAACCCCCTTCCCTCCGAATCGGCAAAAGTTTGAAATCAAGGGGCTTTCAGGCAATGGTATGAGAAAAGAGGAATAACGGTCCTTTACTAAAATATTTACCCACGGACAGTCTCTTCCGCTTTGTTGGCAATTCCGCTTTGATGAAGTCACAGTCACAGCTGGCAGGGGCACTGGTACTCCTGGTGCGCAGGGAGGGGTGCGATGACTCCCCTGAGAGGGGAAGAAAGGGGCTCGGGAATCCCGAGTTTCCTTCCCTCGAGACACTGGAGCNCAGCAGCGAAGAAGAGTGCCCTTCAGCTGTGCTTGACTCTTTTATCTCGTCCCAGTCCCCGTATCCCTGCCCCACTCTGAGGGGAAACCATCCCAGCTATCAGGGAGTCCAGATAAGGCTAGCCAGCTGCACTCCTCTCAGAGCCACCTCTTTGTCCCTTCTTAATGATCCACCATCAAGGTTCCCAAGCAACTAATCACTTGCCATCATACCCCCCAGCAGCTAGAATGGTGAAAAATTCCAACACAGAGAGCTAAACAAAAAAGTATCCCAAACCCTGACAGCAGTATTATCAAAATGGATTCTACTCTACTTTTTAGTCTCCAATGCCTCCATTAAAAAAGCACGAGGCAGAGTTATTCTAATGGAAAACATTTTATTTGCATTTATATAGGAGAGTGGAAACCAAAGTTTAAAACCACAAATTACTTTATATGCAACATTCTAGCATTGGGGTTTAAAGTGTCCAGATGTGAAGAAATATCAGATATTTTGAACTGAACTTATTTTCCAGGGGAAAGGAGACATTGAAATACAAACATATTTGCTCCACTCTCTAAAATACTTCAAAATCAAAAATTGATATTGAATACTGTATGATTGGATGATTTCTATCCAAAATAACCAAATAGATTAAAAAAAAAAGAAATAATTTTTGCTTAAATTAGAAGTTCCTAGATTTCTCACCGAGACTCACTTCAAACTATAATTTAATCACTGATGACTTATATGTGGCTAGGGAAAAATGAATGTCATTAATTTTGGAAATTAATCTTGTCAAATCTGAATCATAGCCTTTCCTTTAGTCAACAACTTAATAGGAGATTAACTGACGTAATTAGTACCTACAACAAGCTGATTTTATTCTAGAGAAGAATCATGCTTAAAGGTCATGTTTAAGTAAATGCAAAAGAGATGGAGAGGATCTCTTCACACAAGGTGCCACATGGAGAAGACAAGGAGCAAAAGGTACAAGTTGCACTGGAGAGGTTTCATGTTGAAATAGGAAAGAAATTTTTTTACAATAAGAACCATCACTCACTGGAACAACCTCCCCAGGGATGTGTCAGATTACCTGTACCTGGTGGTGTTCAAGATGTGACTGGACAGGGTGCTAGACACTGTCCTCGAGGCTCCCTTTCCCATGAAAGGTTGGACCAGAGGAACGTTCAGGGTGCCTTCTACCCTGGGCAGTTCTGTGATTGTATGGATATCAGGGAAGCTGTGGATGCCCCACCCCTGGAAGTGCTTGAGGCCAGGTCAGGTGGGGCTCTGAGCAATGTGGTCTGGTGAAAGGTGTCCTTCCCATGGCAAGGGGATTGGAACCAGATGATCATTAAAGTCCTTTACAATCCAAACCATTCTATGATTCTGTGATATTATGATTCTATGACTCTGTGATCCATGCAGTGTGGATGTTTGAGAGTGAGGCAAACACTCTATATGCTTATTCATTTCAAGGTGATAAATGAAAAACTACACAACATTTTGAAATGAAAAATGTTGAGGAGCATTAGAGAGAGGACTGAGTTCAATTTTTTTTAGTTCTTTACCATTTACAAAATATACCACTGCTTTTCAAGCAGCCTCATTTGGAAACATTTGAAAGGAGAAATTCTAGTAGGCGATGTTTCCAAAGGTCCTGCCCTCAGTCATGTGTGGCATTAGAAAACATCAGTCATGCTGAAGGTTTCACCTCCCAGAACAGTACTTCTGGTACTTGCCATTCCTAGGCTGTCACTGACATTTTCTCTCTAGCAGAATTCATCTGCAGCTGAGCCAGTATCTAAGAGGTTTATTAATAAAAGATTATACCTCCACTGTATTCTATTTGGTTTCATATAAATAATTTAGGCACAAAGGAATTCCCTGGTCCTTTTTAAAGTCTTGAAAAAAAATACAGTGCAATGCCAAAGAGGATTGTGGCAAATCAATCTGTTCTTACATTCTCTTACTAAAAACACATGAGTAGTTACAGAAAAAGAGTGAAAAAGATTGCCAGAAGAATCAAGTATGAGGTACAAAGTGAAAAGAAACATAGAAGATCACAAAGGCATATCACAGAATAAGACAAACAAGAGGAAGTGGTTGTATTGATACTAATGCTGGTCAGAAGGTTACTGTGTTTAATGAAATATTTCAAAACATTCTCTTTTTCATACTACACTTTGAAATAAAATTAAATCAATTTGATGGAAAGAATGCCCCAAAACACAGAAATAATTCAGCAGCTTGGATGACCAGGGCTCTCACCTGAGGCTGAAAAACTTCTCCATATTGATAACCTGGAGCAGGGCTTTGAATGGGTCTTTGACCTCTTCCAGGGGAGGTTTGATCAGTCATATGTTCTACTGCAGATGCCTTTTCTTCTTGCCTATGAACTTGAAAAGTTTCCTGATGAATGAAACCCATCAAACCCTTTTTGCAAAAAGCTCCAGCACTGAGTCTCATTGCTGTAATTTTAACAGCTGCAAATGAGCTGCTCTGATTTGCACCAGCCAAGGAATAGTCAGAGAAGAAACTTCATAGATTACAGGTGACAGCTGGCTATTTCCTCTCTTTGCTCATCTTCTTTCTGTCACTCTAGAGATCATCTAAATTAAACCTTCAGGCAACTCAATTTCCCATTTCTTAACTCTTCTTCTCTCTCTCATTGCTCTTCAGCCTAAAGAAGCATCCTGCAAAACTGCTGGAATGGTCTCTGGACTAACTAGTCCAAAGTGAAGGCAACGTGTGCATGTGTAGTGTCCAGTCAGGCTGATGGTGTTCTGGTCTCCCTTTGTGGTGCTTGGTCCTTCTAAACCAGTTGGAAGATTCCTGGTGGAAAGAGATCCTAGTGTGGCTCCCAGTACCAGTCTGTTCAGTNTCCCATCCCATCCCATCCCATCCCATCAACAAACACTACTTGTTTCAGTGGTCTCAGCTCACACGCGTCCAAACCAAGTCCAATACTTACCCATGCACAATCACACCTGATGAGGTTACAAATTCAATGCACCATGAAGGATACACCTGATAATTTTAATTAGGTGGAAATTTGCGAACGCAGGCAGTAGAAGTCAGTATATCCTATAGCAGGAATAAAGCTGGAGCCAGTTAATGGGGAGTAAAAGTCACATTCCATGGAGGCAACAGACAACTCTTCCATGTACAAATCCTGCACCTATGGAAAGGTCCATGAAGAGGTGACATTGTACTGTCACACTAACTGATGATTAACTCCTTTCCACTGCTGAGGGATTAAAAACCTAATGGGAGCAAAAGTGAGTCTTCATACCACTCAAAACAAGTGTTCCACAAACTTCTTTGACTCAAGTAGTTGTAATTTTCATTTATTCTCTGGTTATCATTCTATGGGAACAGCAACAAAAAAATCCAAATTAGTTTTTTTAACTTGGTATGCTCTTTAAAACTTCCACATGAACACTACTTACTTTGTTATGGGAAATATTGCATGATTGAATGAAAAAAGCTAAAAAATGCAAGGTCAGTCCTCTATTGCTAACGCGAGCATTCTAACAAGCAGTCTAGTTATTTACTGCATTCATAATTCCCTTGGTTTGAAAAAAAAGAATATTCCTATGTCAGAAAAACAACTCCTCTTAATTAACTTTTAATACTACTCTTTTGTTACTGAGCTGTCACCTTCACATTAGCACTTTCATTGTGTTTCGTGTCATATTTTGTGCACCTTGTTCTAGAAGTCAACATTACATTTATATAACTTTTATTTTGTGGTGATAACAAAGCATGAATCTACTGATGTGAGAGAAACTTAAAGAAAAGTAGCCTGGCTTCACAAATTTTATGAAATACTAATCCTAGGATACTACTATTCTGTAATTAAAAATATTAAAAACCAATACACAAATACTAAGTCAATTGCTTTTATAAATTCATTAAAAAGTTCTGACCATCCTACAAAACAGAACCTTTTGAACACTTTGTTCTAACATCCACAGTTTGAGTGACCTTTTTCCTGTTATAAAAACAAATACAACTTCCAATTTGGCTTTTTAAAAGCATAATTAATTCCTGTCCATAGGTTTCCAGAGCTGTAAGTGTCAAAAGACTTAATTAAACCTATGAATTTATCATGAGATTAAAAATTCAATATTATTTTTCCATTATTTTATATAAAATATTCAATGTATAGAAGTATTGTCATTATTTTTAAATAAGAACACAAAGGATCAAGATATTGAACACAGGTAAGGCAGCTTAGAAAGACAGGTTTGCTCACTGATCCACTACAAAGTAGATCAGCATTTGCCTGTCAAATAATGCCACTATAATAATGGATAGCTTGAGAAGTTGATGTACAACATTCACGGCATTTCTGATAGTGTCACTGCTCTGTAGGGTTACAAATGTTCTAAAACACATTCAAAAGTTTCTAAAGGGCAATATTTTTGTTCATAGGAAATGTAATGTGCCAAGAGCACCTTGTCTGTCATTTCTTCATCCAGCTGTATGACAACCTTATTTCTGTCTTCTAGTCTTACCTGCAGATTTTTTCCTCTGTCTCTCCTAGCTGTCTGCCTCTGGGTTCACTTCTCCATTAGGGAATTATAATTCAAATAAGAATAGATATATGAATTCTCTTCTGGAAAAAAAAAAGAGTTATCAAGATCTTTATAAAGCCTGAGGCACTATAGAAAAGCCAGGATACAAGGCCAGCCAATGCCTCAGGCTTATGGCAAAGGGCAGCATAATACATAGTCTGGAGGACAGTATGAAAATACAGATGTGTGTTATTGAAGCTGAAGAGCAGAGGAATTCCTAGGATCCCAAGGACTGCAGTTGGAAGAGAAAGTTCTTCCATGCTGAAGGAAGATTTAGAAGTTACTTTTGTGGCCTGAGATCTTGATGAGCCCCTCCCAGTGAGAGATGCCATTTTTAACAAATACAGCCTAGCTTGTGCTAGGACGAGTTTATGGTGTAACAAGAAATTGCAGTCACCTTTGTAGTTAAAGAGCATCTTCATCTTATTAGGAAAAAGCGATGATGTAAAATGTCTGGCCAGCCCACTCTTACAGTCCCCAGGAAATGAAGTGGCTCAATGATTTAGCTTTGGACATTTAACCCTCTCTTTTACCAGCATATTTGAAATAAGGTTTAAGACTATACTTCCTCGTGAGCTAGATAAAAAGGCTGCAACATTGTTATTTGTGTTGCTATAACCCCAGGTAGGTGGTTAAATGGAGAACTTAATAATTTTTTCATATAAAAACCATAGTTATAAAAGATAAATCAGTGGAATCATAGAATCATCAGGGTTGGAAAAGACCTCTAAGATCACCAAGTCCAGCCACCAACCCAGCACCACCACTGTGCTCACCACTAAACCATGTCCCTCAGTGCCTCATCTACACATCTTTTAAATCCCCCTGGGGATGGTGCCTGCACCACTTCCCTGGGCAGCCTATTCCAGTGCTGACATACATTTCTGGGAAGAAATTTTTACTATAGGATCTAAACCTCCCCTGGTGCAATTTGATAACTTTTCCTTTTGTCCTGTCACTTGTCACCTGTGAGAGGGGACCAACCCCCACCTGGCTGCACCCTCCTGTCAGGGAGTTGTAGAGCGTGACAAGGTCTCCCTTGGGCCTCCTTTTCTCCAGGCTGAGCACCCCTCAGCTCCCTCTGCTGCTCCTCATCAGAGTTGTTCTCCAGACCCTTCCCCAGCTCCACTGCCCTTCTCTGGACATGGAAAATATCTTCAAATAAATTTAAAATAAATATATATTCATATCCATTCAGATTTTCAAGGGCACTGTGTACCTGCTGTGACTGAGAGAATTTGATTATGATAATAATCAAAGCACACCTTTTTAGAAACATCATCCTTTGACAGGCCTGCTCTCAAGAATATTCATCTTTGCCTTGCTGATTTAGAGAAAAACTCTCTTTTTTAATTTGGATAAGACTCATCATGATTGTCTTCAGCTATTTCTTAGGTTCAAACATTAACCTGAAATATAATTTGCAATAATATTTGATGAAACGGGAAAAAGAAACAACCCTTCTTGATACCAGCAGTTACGTTTCAGTTGAAAAATGAAGGAAAAAGGTTCCCTGAGACTAGTTAAATAAAACACTTAACATTGGAAAATCTTTTTTTACCCTGTTCTTCAGGCCCTTTGATGTCCTTGTCTCCATGTATGCCAAAAAGGAAATCAAAAAGGCTTGGAAGGTGCTATTGTGCCAAGTTTCCTGCTGTAGTCTCTACAGACAGGTGTGTCCTTCAAGGGCTAAGTGAGAATACCGATCCTAGGATCTCTGCAGCATCCCTGGAGGAGACTCTTAGTCACTCCATCGGCAGTAGAGGGTAAGGAAAGGACTGGCCTTTCTGATCAGAAGTTGGGCTTTGAGAATCCTCCTCCTGAGCATCCCTGGCACTTTGTTGTCACACTCTCACGTTTCAAGAAATGTTGACATTTCTGGGATGAAACAAATTTCAAAAAGAATTTCCATCAGCTTAGGAAATCATGGGTCCTAAAGGTGTTGTTTTAGTAACTTTCAGAAAACTACCTGGGAAATTACCCAGGAAAATATAAAATGTATCCTTCTGAAGTATCGAAAACTAGAGGACCCTTCCTTTCCCTTTCCTTATTATTTTGAAGTATCCCAAATAGTGAGTTCATTAGCTAATACCAGGTTATTATGCAAAGGCCAAAGCCCTAAACTTCTTGCAAGGTTCTTTCCTGCTAACGCTTCTTTCAAGTTGCTCTTTCTGTATTTGAAAAGGATGAAAGGGTGCCATAATTTGAAAGTAGAAACATGCAAAGAAAGATAAAAATGAGAGGTGGCTGGACAGAAAAAATGAGGAAAAAAGAGAAAAAGGAAGTAGACCTAAACCTAATTCTTTCATTTGTTAGTGCATTTTAGTCTTTTCTATGTCCTAATATATGGGACTTTTAACAGAAAGTCATGAATCCGTTGTGTAAATGAGTATACAATGAGATGTTTTCCTCAGGCTTGAGAAAATTGCCACTGAAATTTTCTATTGGTCCTAGAACAGTGTCACTTATAGAAACAAACTAAAACAATTCTCAAGCTTAACAGAGGGAAACGCCATGTAAATTTAACATTTAATTTCATAAAGCAGTACAAAGCAAAATGGCAGCATGGAGAAGTTTTCTAGAAATGTAAGGAAGCAGAACAAGTACTAATCTGCCATCAGGACCCTCTTTGAATGGGAGAGGTGTCAAAAAATCATCATCAGAAGAGTTTTTTGCCCTTGGTACCACGGATGAAATTTGGCATTGATCTGTCAACAGAGACGGCCTACTTTTGAGGTGCTTGTAAAAACGAAAAAGAAATTTTAAGTAATACTTTTGAAGATATACTCACTTTTATTTTCTTGTGTCCTTGCTTAGTAGGAGGACATGTCTGTCTTCAGTAAATTTTCTCCAAGATTCTTACAAAGTCAAAAAAGGATAGATATAATTAGTGAAAATACTGCTTAAAACTATGGTAGAGGAATACAGGTATATGCGCAAACCTGTAAAGCTTCAGCGGGCATATTAAAACATAATTTGCTCTGTAAGTGTTGTCCTGAGCACAAGATAGACTAGTAGTAAAAATCTGTATAAATGTGCCCTTTTCTTCAAATATATGTACTACGTATTCACGTATATTTATAAATTTGGAGAAATATATTTTTGCACTTCATGAAGATCAAGTGAATTTCAATAGTATGCATAAGCAGCACAAAATAAGTTTAATATTTATGAAATACAGTTCCAATATATTCTAAGGAAAATGAACATAAATTAACCATATTAAGAATAATTAAAAAAATGTTGCATATTGCTTTCTTTATGTACCATAACACTTTTGGATATTTTCCAAACATTTATCAGAAAAATTGCTGCAACACTCTATAAAAGACTTCTATACATTTTCATAAGTGTTCCCATGCCTTCCAATATTCTTCTCCCAAATAAAGTAGAACATATGCTTATGAAAATATCTTCCACATTTCCTCTTGATATATCCAATACGCATATCAATATTATTTTTTGTCGCACATTACTTTACCATATATCACATTTTCATATACATACTTTAAACATAATCAAAATATTTCAGAGCATATTGTTTCTACCCTAGGAAACACAGGAAAATCTGCCATCAGTGGTCACCCAAGAGACCGACAGAAAAAATAAATCACTGCTTAACAGAAGTGGTCTTTTACTGCAGTCAAAGCAGCAGCGTGTATTCAATACTTGTGGGAATAGGTTGGTTTGGTTTTCTTAAGACAAGAAATGGCTTAAACAGGGTGGTCCCATGAATAACTCCCTGTCTCGTTTACTTGATGATAAACTCAAATAATAACATAATAAGCCTTACCCATATGTAACGTGAGTCCATGTGAGCTGGGCTGATCATAAAGGTGCATAGACCAAGTCTGAAATGCAAAATGCTTACCCTTCATGAAGGTATTTTCACTTTCTCTTTTTTTAAAGTATCAAGCAGAACATAATTTTGAACAAAATTATAAGGGTGGTGTAAAAAGGGTTTTTTGTTAACAATTGCTTTATAGTTGCTTTTTTTTCAAAATAAACCAAATCTTCTTTAGCTCTTCTATGTTTTCATATCCAGTTTTTATCAATAAGTAATAAGAAAAAAAAGAGGTGTAATAAAAAAACAACCCTCAAATCTTTTAAATATCTCAGATTTATTTAACATAACCTTTACTTCTGCACCAATTGTCACCACATTCACATATTCAAGGCCCTGCAACCTTTATATCACTCATTTCTGAATTAACCATCATCACCTTTTTTCCCCCTTGGCAGTATTCGGGAAGGAGTTTGCAGTTCCCACTGAAGAAGTCCTGGTAAAGTTGGACACCAGATAAAAAAGTTAGGAGAACACCGGAGTGGAGGCACACGGACACAGGGATTGAGTGGAGAGGAGACAGAGCAGTGAGAGCACACACGACTTTCAGGGAGAAAAAGAAGTATCAGAACCTCAAGAAGAAACTGAGGAGAAAAACATATTATAATTAAGAGGGTATAAGGGTTGATACCAGTCAGCAGGAGTGTCCCTCTAATATCAGTGCTGCTTTCACTTTCCTGGATGTGGGAAGTGTGCTGGCAGAGCTGAGGCGGGGTCAGACCTTGAGGTGGTGCCAAGGTCCACTGAGACCCTCTTGGCAGGCACAGGTGAAAGCAAGGCCTCAGAAACTTCACAGCTAATTGTGAGAGGGCACAGGGGCTTTTCTTGTGGTGTTTTGCTTTTCAATTTATAAAGCCTGGGGTTTTCAGAATAAAGCTTTGAGCATAATAAAATATTTCCTGCTAGAGCAGGTTGCTCTTAGCAACCACAGAAATCCCCCTCACACTCTCTTCTGGTGATGTTTGTGCAACTACTTGCACAAACTGTTTGCCACTGCCAGGCCCAGCAAATCATCATTAAAAAGTCACAAAGCCTATGAGCCTGCCCACTCATGACCTAGTTTGCAATCTGTGGGGTTTGTCTGCACTTGGTCTCCTCTCAGCTCATGCGTTTCCAGGCTGAGGGATCAGGAACACCTACTCATTCCCTCTCCTTCAGATGTACATGCACAGACTTTGCCTGACCAAGGCTGTTGGCCGGGCTGCCAAACACAGGCAGGCCCATTGCCATCAAGCCTCTGTTGCTCCTCTGCTAAGGATTTGCAATTTGCTCAATGCTGTCCTGGTGATGGGGTTTTGTTCCCTACAGGCACCTGGACCTCAAGGCATTTCATTCCTATGGACACTCCAAGGAAACTTGGAAAAAACTTCAGAAAATCCTTTTAAGCAGTCTGCAAGGAACAGCAATTGCTCTCTGGAAGGTTTTCAATGAGTCATTTAAGCATCGTTTGCTGCAGTTTCATTGTTTCATGTGAAACAAGCCAGGACAGGTGAGAGGGGGACAGTGTGACTTTCCCAGTGCCCTGCTGAGCATGTGCCTCATCCCTGTGGGCCACTTGATGTGGTGGACAGGGAGCTTGTCTGTCCCAAACCCAACTCACACCCGTGCACATTTCTGGGTCTGCTTGGCCATGCAAACACAGGAACTGCAGAAGCTCCCAAGGCAGGAAGGACAAGTGACACAACTAACTGCTTTCAGCAAGAGCTGCTACCCAGGGCAGTCTAAAATGATCATGAAACACAACCTGAAATATGTTTGAAACCATGTTTTGTTTTGTTTTGTTTTGTTTTGTTTTTTTCGTGGCAGTGAGAAAACTGTACCAATGTTCAGAAAGATTTTAAATTTCAGCACGGGATATGGCCAAAGGACATGGTGAACTTGGGCAGTTTTACTAGTCTAATGTCAGGATTATCCCATCTCAAACTTTACCTCACACACATTAGGACCTCACACACACTTAGGTTCCAGAGTTCAGATCTTTGAGGAGCTCATGGGAGCAAGAGGGGACTTAACAATTTCCCATTTCATAAGAAAAATTTGACAGGGTGTTGTTGCCCTGACTTGCA
>VYZT01055654.1:0-12245 GCA_013400735.1 Pomatostomus ruficeps | reverse complement strand
TCTGTTTTAAATGGCCGCTGATTAGACAAACTGGGATGACCCAGCCTAATGGCTTACTGCCACTGGAGGAGGTAGTTGTGCTCTCTCCTTCCCTCAGGTACCTTCCAGAGCCTCCCTGGTGTGTACTGCAGCACACTTCTAGTTATTTGCTGAGCTGATTAAGTTCTCTAAATGTGTACAAAATTCATCCAGGAGTGAAAACCGTCTTGTTTTCTAAGAATGAGTTACTTTGTTGATGCATTTTTGCCTTCTTAAGTTTCTTCCTAAAAGGGAATTACGAACTATAAATTAGGGTCTGACATACTAATTTTAGAACCTCTTAATAAAGCCATTCTTCAGTGTTGTGAAGTTTGATGGCCTCCAAAGGACACTGCAGGACCTTTTGCCATGTGGGGAACATGACACAGGCCAGAGGGTAGATTTTACTTCTTCAATTGCCACTGGCCTAAGATATTAATTGTTAATTTTCGATAAAATTGTGCTGTGGTTCATCTTATCTGTGTACATAGAATATGATGAGAGAGTTTAGAAACTACATGCAAGGTTTATTGAATAAATTAAGCTGTTCCACAGTTCACTGAAACTTTCCTAATTTCTATTTACAAGAGCACCAAAGTCCCATTAAAAGAGGGGGGGAAATCAGTAGAGACCTTTTTTTTTTCAGTGATGAAATAGGTTAATTTCATAGCTGACTTGAAATCTTGTGACAAGTTATGGTATTCTATTATGCCATTATTAGTAAAAGACATAATCCCTTGCAGCTGTGGTAACTCGTGATAACGCACAATATATACCCATCAAGATATCTCCTGACAGCAATGAAATTAACTCGTGTCACCCCTGTGTCTAACGGAATGTGCTTGCAGCTTCTTCTTAGTACGCTGGTTTAGATACCAATGAATTGTTATATGGGGAAAATGCATCTATTAGAAACAATTGCTTATACCAAAACTTCCACTGGCTTCACTGTACATTTGATGACAGATGTTTCAAGCAAGGTAAGGAGACATTATAGGCAAATGATTGAAAGTAAAAGAATTCATAGTTATTGCTTACTTCTTAACTGTGTGTTTTCCTGAACTTCAACAGGGTCTGTAGAACTGCTCTGCACAGTTACTTCCAACACATCCTTTGTGAGGCTGAAATCCATTTCTGTGTTCTCTGGCACGAAATCAGTGTGTGAGATGAAGCCTAAAACCATTGCAAAGTCTGCTCTAGTAAGGGGCTATTTTGAAATTATAGGATGATAAAAAACTGTTACTTACAACTTCGTTTTATCTCCTAAACTAAAACTTCTTGTACAGAATTATCTATGTGACTATGAAGCTTTGAGAACGTTCTTTTATGGCTAGTTCCAAATTGCTGAGATGAAAATATATTTCAAAGAGGAGGAAGAAGGCAAATCAGATGATAGCAAACACATTTCAGCAACACTTTAAGACTGTACTTTTAATGACTTTTAAAAATAAGTGTTTTGCAATAACAATTAAATAAGCAAAAAGATAAAAGCCAGTATTTACTGTCATGCATATTCTCACTTTCTGACAGGTTTCCATAATCAAACACTTCCCACATTACACACGTTACACAAACACTCTGTAGCCCCAGCGTGGTATGGGTTATTCCCAACTCCATGTACTGTTTCCCTGATGACCAGGCCAGTTCTGACTTTCATTTTTTATTTAAAACCAACAACAGCTGAACTCCAAATTAGTCTCATGGAATACCCTCAATTTAGCTCTTTTAATAAAATGGAAAAGTTGAAAGCAGTCTGGTCACAAGGGGAAGTGTTACTTAAAGCTTGAGTCTGGCCATCAGCACTACAGAAATAAAAGACAGCTTTAAAAGTAGGGACTACTGGCTTTATCACTGGTCTGCATTGCTTCCCTTGTGGGTAAGCAGCTTTTAGCTTTAAATTTTTATTAAATAAAAAGAACAAATAGAATGCTTTTTTTCTTTCTCCTTGATTTGGGCGGATCCTATTTTAAGAAACAAAAGCCAATAACTGTATAAAAATAAACAGAATACTTACTGTGCAAAAGGTGTGATTCTCAACATTTACAAGTCAGAAAAGTATTAATTCTTCCTATAAATAAAGCATATATTCATTTTGAGCAAGCATTTGACTGTATGAATTGACACAAGCGGGATTTAAAAACAGCAGGATTTTACATGCTGTATTTCATAGAGTGTGGCAATATAAATTGTAAATTTATAATAAGAAATTAATGAAGATGGGGGACATAGTGCAGCTGTGTTCCAAAGACTAATGTAATTACATTTTAACAGAAATAAAAATTGGTTATTGACACTAAAATTCCACCATTTAGGCTTTCAAAGAGGCATGCAACATTTTAATGGCAATCTACTGAGAGGCTAATATCCTTTACTGGACTTTGAAATTGTAAGGGTAAATGTTTTAAAAGCAGAGGTTATTGGGGGAAAGGTGTGTCAGTGAGAGTGTACAGGTGCTGCAAGAATTTTGATTGCACAGCTTTGGGATTGCTGTGTGGATCTTGCCTTCCAAACCTTCAGGCACCTCTACCCCCCTAAGACATTGAACCTCTTACCCGATACATTGATTTAAAGTTGTTTTAGAGAGGCCAGCTGTGATCCAGCTGAAAAAGGTTAGATGCCTGAATCTATAAAAACAAACATGAGAGTGTATCTTTGCTACATGGAAGTGTCTGCCTCCTACTTGGGTTTTTTCCAGCCTGTTTCCAAGCCTCTGTGCCTGGCCCTCCTCCCAGAAACTACCTGCTACTGCTCCTGCAGGTGTTGTACTCCTGCTCTGGAGAAAAGATTGCAGAAATCTGTAAACAGGATGTAAACAGACAGCATTTTCACAATTTCAGAGATTTTTTAGAAATTGTATGTATTGTTCATACAATATATACAATTGAAAGCTGCTTATCCTGCAGGTTTCACTTCCTTTAAATATCACCTTGCAGTATTATGTATTTTCCTCTCCTTCTGTCTTTGTACTGCATGGTTGGAAGTACTTGCCATGGTAGGTGTGAGTCTTACACTGAATTTTTCAAGAAATAATGTAAATTTGGGGAACCAGGAAGTCAATGGAAAAGGTAGCACCTAGAACTGCAAGCATCATCAAAGGAATTAATAACAAATCAGAAAAGGTACTCTCTTAATAAAAAACAAACAAAGTAATAAGCAAAATTTTATATACTACAGGGACCTAAACCATAAAAGACCTGTAAAACTAATTGCTGAGGATCAATTTCTTTTCAGGAAAGAATTCTGAGTAGATCAGGTACAGAGGAAAACTACTAGGATGATAAGGGGATAGAGAAGAGGAGGTGCTCAAAAAGCTTGGATGTTGTTTAGCCTAGAAGAATGAAGGCTGACTATAGGATACTATGACATAAAAGCGTTGAAAGTTTGAAACACCAGGCAGACAGAGGAGCTGGTGTCAACATTTTTAACTGGCCCTGAACAAGAATGGTCTGGAAATAGTAACATGATTTCTAACATTCACAAATTCTGACACAGATAAATACCAGTAGATTAACGGGATGAAAGATTGTATCTCTCTGTTATAGCAGGGACTTCATTTGATGAGCCAGATTGCCCTTTCCTGTCTAAAACTGATGCAAGTTATTATAACTTAAAATTCCTAGTAAAATATACATTTTGATTGAGGCAGCAAGCTCAAGGCACAAAGCAGATGACTCAGATCTGTTAAAATAGCTCACTTGGCCCACCCAACTAAGAGGCTGAATTAAGCTTTTTCATTAATGTTAAAACTTAAATAACATTACTGAAATCTTCAGTTCTCTGAAAAGTTGTAACTGATCTGATACACTGTTGTCTTTGGCAAATTATTTTGCTGATTGAAAGTTTCCTTTATTTTTGTATGGATCAATTTTCTTTGGCTTGTTCTTTATGAAAGGACAAAAGGATAATGGAGAAAGCACAGAATGTAGCATTGTTTTTGTCATTCTACCAGTGCAGTGATGCAATACATTTCTTTTGGAAACATAAGCAAGAAAGTAATGGTCAGGATGGAATTTCCAATATGAGCTTCAAAGTTTTTATATGAATTTTTGAATTAATTTTCTTTTCCCATATGACAACATCTCACTTTCAGTGCACATTCTTTTTAATAGAATTAAATGTTGTGAAGCTAGAAAAGTTTTGTAGCAGTAGAAGTAGAAACCAAAGATGGAGAAGCAGCATCAAAACTGCTGAGGAAGTTAGAGCTCTGGTACTTGAAAAGACAATCTATCCTTGCAAAATATTTTTTAAGGTATATTACTTAATAAGCATGTTCTGTGTCAGACGCTTAGTCCAGTGTCTTATTCTGAGAAAGTAAGTTATGGATGTGAGTAGTTTGGGAAAATATTTTCCAGGGAAGAAGGCTGAGAGCTAACTGAATTAATTGCAAGTTGATGATGCAAAATTAAGGGAATATATTTTTCCCTGATTTCTAAATATGTTTAGTGAAAATCAAATTCTTTATTAAAGAATAAACACACAAGCTATAATTAAACTGTATTTACCTTTGACATATGCCTGTTAGCTGAAACATGCCCAACTGTTGGTTATAAACTTTCTGATGAAAGTGTCTCCTGCCAAAACCCAGGTGTTCTGTTGAAGATTAAAGCAAGTAACTTGCGGTTTCTTTATTATAGCTGGCTCTGACAGCACGTATAAACTGACGGGAAATTTCCATCGAATCCATGGTGTTCCAGGATTCTGCTAGATGTGCATATGCACACACAGGAAGGTTCAGTGGAATTTTACCTTTAACAGGAAATGGTGGAATATGAAGTTCTGAAGAGACATGGCTTTGGGGATGTCCTGATTCCCTGCTAAGTCTGTAGAAGGAGGTGAGAGTACCTGGCTCCCCATGTCAGGCTTGGCACAAAGGAGTATTTTCTTCTTTCCTCCCTTCCACGGAAAACAAAATGTAAGCATGTACCTGTCAGAGCAATTCCTAAACAGGCACTAAATGAGCTAACTCTGGAACTGGAAGCAATAAAGCTGCTTCAGACTGAGGTTACGCCTGAGCTAATTGCCCAGGTGCAGTGCTATGCTTCAGAGGCTACGCTGCTCCAAGTAATTGTAAACTTACCTGCTCAGGGATGTCTAACAGATTGCTTCATTGTAATATTTAGACATAACTCAAATGAATCGTCAAAAAGCCAGAAAATATCAGAACTGAAGTTCTTTCAGTTATTTTATATGGTCACCAGTGGTATGTGCATTGCAGTGGTGTTCTTAATTGTGCAGCAACTGTGTATTATTTTTGTGGGATCACTGCCTCATTCACCAAGCACACTTGCTGTCTAAGTCTAAGCTGCACAGTGAATTGCCATGATATAAAGTTCTGTGTATTGTACTTTGTAATGTCTGAATGATGTCTTGTGAAACAGAATGATGTCTATTGCTTCTTATATTGAAATAGGTATACAGTGTGCAGTGAACAGCTGTAGGATCAGCTGCAAGGTAAAGATGACTTTCATAGACATCTGGCTTTCATCCCTTTGCCAGAGACTTTGTGAATGACTTGCTGGAAGATACGAAGGATTTCTTCATTTCAGTTACTCGTTAGTAAAGTGGAGGATCATAATCCTTCTTGGTTAAACAGGTTTTTTAATAAGTAGTGTATAAAGCTTTATGAAGCAAACGAAAATCTAATGGAGCATCAAATGAAGATCTAAGAAAGATACTAAAATCTTTTTTAATTGCAAGGTTTGGCCAGCATGAAGTACAGGAGTCACAATCCACATAAAAAGTAGTGTTGAATACTCTCTTCTTTCAACAATGAAGGCAAAATCAGCATGTGTTCACATAAGAATGAAATACAATTATCACACAAATTAGTCTGTGCCATATCATGACTTTTCAGTGTTTTGCTTGCAGACCTCTTATATTCTAATGTGGCTTTCCATATTTTGATTCTTCCATCTCTTAATGTATTTAAAGGTAAAACAGTCTCTTTTCAATAACCTTTCCTTAAATAAGCTGTCTAGAAAAAGAAATGAAACACTGGAAATATTCAAAAAATGTGTGGATGATGTACTGGAGGCATGGCTTAATGGTGAACAAGGGAGTGGTGCTAGGTTGACGGTTAGATTTTGTGATCTTAAAGGCTTTTTCCAACAGTAAGGATTCTATCATTCTGTGAAATGAAAAGTCAAATAGTGTAGTGACCAGACTTCTTTCTTGGGGATTTATAAAGCAAATTTTATTTGTAGGTCTATCACTATCTTTCTAAATGGCTTGGGAATGGCTTACTTCTTTGTGTCCCTCTGACCTTTCTTACCTCATATCTCCTGGGTATATTCAGACTATCAGTGTGTATGCAAAGCTGGGTTGTCTCTTAGTATAAATTTGAATAGTGTACAGCACACTGAGGGTCCAGTTTCATCTGGCTTATGTAGGCATTAGTAAGGTCAAGCAAACATACTAATAAATTAAATTGGCCAATCAAATGTGTAAGAGAGAATCAGCTGGAGGCATGTAACATGGAAATGGATATATTACTCTGAACAAACTTGTTTGTATATTCTGAAGTCATCAAAGGATCAGAAGACAGATTTACAGTTTTGAGGAAGAAAAACTTGTCTCTTCTGACCAGTAGAAATCATGACATCTTCCTCCACAAGTTTTTCAGAACCTGAAACTTCTCTCCTATCAGAATTTGCTACTTTTCTAATATTTTCCCAGGCATATTTTAGAGTCAGACATGTGAAAACCATAAACATTAATCCAAGAGTCACTTTGAAAAATGTGTTGCTTAGTCATTCTAGCATTTCCAGCAGTATAATAGGAAATGTTTTCTCACTTCACAGCAATAATGTTATTTTGTGCCTAGTTCCTGGTAATAAAATAACCCTCAAATACCTCAGTATATGGCACAGTAGATATTAGACACTGATTAATACTGCGGTGCATTCCGGGGGGGCACCACGTGTCCGTCCACTGCTTCAGGGGCTGTCCAGGCTGCTCCAAGGCATGGGTGGGCTGGTGAAGTTCCTGTACGGTTCACCTCGTTCATTGATGTTCCAGGCGTGCCAAAGAAGGAGAGACAAAGCAGAGGGGCGTTCCCAGATGGTTTATTTGGCACCGGTGTCATGCCGGGGAAGCACTGACACAGTGTGTTACATAAATACAGACACGAGGGGGCGGGGGGAGGGTACAATATCCAATAGGGGGGTAGAGCTAGGTTTGAATTTGCCGGGCTTTGTATAGGATTACACAATACAGAGCCCTCCAGGGGGTGGAGAACCGATACCGAGTGTGGGGGAGGGTACATAGCAGATCCTGGCCATGAAAGAGACCAAAACTGGCCAGAGCACACCGCAACAGATTAAGCATTGATTAGCATTATTAAGTTTCTGTGTACTATGTTCTGATTACAGTATAAACATAATGTCCATTAAAACAAAATAATCCTTTAGACCTAATCCACTTAAGTAGATACAAAAGAATGTATCTGTTCACATATAATAATGATATGCTATTGCAACTTTATATTTGGCAATCTTCATGGAAAAAATGGAGGTTAAATTATTGAGTAAAAAATCAAATTCTCCAAGTTTTTTTAAGCTTTTGTGCCATCTTATTCTGAGATGTTAATTTGTAGAAACTGTATGAAACTGTATCAGAAATAGGATGGCCATTAGGACTAGGGAAGTGATCTTCCCTCTGTACTCAACACTGGTGAGGCTGCACATCAAATCTTCTATCCAGTTTTGGGCCCCTCAGTACAAGAAAGACACTGAGGTGCTGGAGTGTGTCCACAGAAGGGCAACAGAGCTGGTGAAGGGTCGGAGCACAAGTCTTATGAGGAGTAGCTGAGGGATCTGGGGCCATCTTGCCTGGAGAAGAGGAGACTCAAGGGGACCTTTTCACTCTCTACAACTGCCTGAAAGGAAAGCATAGAAAGGTGGGTGTCAATATCTTCTCCTAAGTTACAAACAATAGGAGAAGAGGAATTAGCCTCAAGCTGTGCCAGTGGAGGTTTAAATTGGATATTAGGAAAAAATTCTTCACAGAACAAGTTTGCCAAGCATTGGAACAGGCTGCCAGAGAAAGTGGTTGAGTCACCATCCCTGTAAGTATTTACAAGACATGTAGATGTGGCACTTAGGGACATGGTTTAATGTTGGACTTGTGGCGTTAGGCCAATGGTTGGACTCCATGATCTTAAAGGTCTTTTCCAACCTAGGTGATTCTAGAATCTGTTTTCTTAATAGGGGAAGACTGTGCTTGGACCCCAGGTTAGCTTTGTCTTGCCTACATTGCATTGCAGCATATGGTGTTCATATACCTCAAATCTCATAATAAAGATGAGGGATATGGTCTTCAGTTTACAGGTAAACAATTTGAGTTCAGAACATTTTTCATGGTTTTTAGTTAGCATAATACTTTCCCCCTTCTAACTCTATCCCCTAGCAATGAGGGTTTGATTTAATTTGTCTTGTGATGTTTTAATGAATTTTGAATTTTTGGGAAAGCTATCCTTACAATTTCATTCAGTTCAGTGTTTCAGTTAGTATCTACAACCAGCAATGAAGTTTTAGATTCAACAGATACAAGCCACTTCTGAACTCTTGTGCCTCTTGGAGGTCAGATCTAGTAGCAGCTGCAGTAATGACTGACACTGCTACATTGC
This sequence comes from Pomatostomus ruficeps, assembly GCA_013400735.1. NCBI lineage: Eukaryota > Metazoa > Chordata > Aves > Passeriformes > Timaliidae > Pomatostomus > Pomatostomus ruficeps. The sequence goes on along the minus strand of VYZT01055654.1, from coordinate 3,601 downwards.
ATTGCTGGGTTCACTTCAGCCATCCTTCTAAAATTGCATTTGTCTTTGTTTTAGTATGGAAGAGAAGTTATGGAACACTTTTCTATTTGGGAAAAGGTGAAGCAATATTATTTAGAAGAGGAAAAAAATATTCCTGAGAGTAACAAATATACCATAACACACCTGGTACATGCAGTAGTCCTAAGGACAAGGTTCTGGTGGTAGAAAGTGTATTATTTGGAAAGGAAATATACAGTAGATAGAGTGTTCATATTTCATAGCATCACAGAATCGTTGAACGGCTTGGGCTGGAAATGAAGTTTAAAATTCATCTAGTCCAATGCCCCTGCAATGCATTTCAATTAGAACATTTTCAATTAGATCAAGTTGCTCAGAACCCTGTCCAACCTGATCTTGAAGATTTTCATGGATGGAGCATCCACCACCTCTCTGGGCAACCTGTTCCAGTTACCCTCACTATAAAATTCTTGTACCTTAGGTCTAGTCTAAACCTTCCCTTTTTTAGTTTAAAACATTACCCCTTGTCCCATCACAACAGGCCCTGCTATGCTCTCCTCTTTCATACAAATCCCCTTTAAGCATTGGAGTGCCACAATTGTGTCTCCCCAAAGTCTTCTTCAAGCTGAACAATCACAAAACTCTCAGCCTTTCTTCATAGGAGAGATGTTCCATCTGGTCTCTGATCCTTTTCTTGGCCCTGTATCTCAGAAATTTTGTTTGTTCGTTTTAAGCTGTCAGTCCCATTTCCTATATGTCCAACTCAAAATAAGGTCTCAAAATAGGAGACGGACACAAAATCCATTAGGACATTCTCATAATATTTTGGTCCAGAGTATGTGTTCATGCTGAGAAGATAGCAACATTTGCTATGCCACATAAAAGTGGATTTAAAATGCAAATAAATGAAGTTCTTTCCCCTTAGATCTTTCACGACTTCTAAGCACATGGTGAATATTCTATAAAATGGTGGAGAGTCAGACTATTTCTCATCTGAGTGCATAAGAGGGCGGACGGATTTAATTCCCTTTGGATATCTGACCCTAATAAATTCTCCTACCCAGGGTTAGCCACTTACTCCTCTAGTCTGTCCTCTGCAGCTCTGACCCCAATCTTCAATTTCAAAGGATATTTGGTAGCAGGGGAGCAAAAACCTGCCTACTGCTGCACAGTGTTTTAGAGTTAGGCAATCAGCTTACAGTAACTGCAACTGCCATTTTATGGATTCCCACCAAATCCTGAACTTTCACAGTAAATTATATGCTGCCTTCTCCTCCTTTTCTCCCACAGCCACACTGCCAAGCCATGTGCTCGTGCCCAGACCTAGTGTGCAATTCTTATTCCTAAACTGACTGCTGTGACCCCAGGCACCCACTCTGTGCCTGTGTTGATCTGGTTAACACCCCATAGATAATGAGGTCTTCAAATTTTGTTTCCAGGGATTGTTCCATACCGCATTATTTAGATTATAAAATACTGCTCTATCTGTACATCTGTATCAGGGTGTCACAACTTGCCTACCAATATGTGTTAGCATTTCTTCAATCCAGCAAAAAACTTACACATTTTTTCTTCTTTAGGTCCTGCTTCATTACTTGTGATTCATCATTTCCAGTGTTTTGTTCTGATAAATCTTCAACATGGTTTCATTTTTCTGCTATTATACAGTGTCAACTAACTCACAAAACCAGAAGAATAGTTATTAAAATGTTCATGCTTCACAAATAATATTTTGACTATTGGATAGATATAAAAGTCCAGTAGGAAAAATATTCTGACATGATTTGTAACATGCTATCTTTCAAATGGCAAAAAATATCAAAATATAATTGAAACAGCCTGCTCATGATGCATTCCCCTTCCCATTTACAAACAAATGAAGGAAGCACACAGTATGCATTTTTTTATGAATCTCAGGGCTTAGCTCTACACAATATTTCTATTGAGGCAGACAGTCAAGTAACTTTTCACAAAACAAAAATAGACAACAAACACTGTGATTGCTTTGATAGTGTTTGACTGGGAATTTGTTACTGAAAGTAATTCTATATTTGTTTGATTTTAATACCTAATTATAAGATTAATTTGTCTATGTGTATTTGCAGGATATGGTCCATTCTATTTAATGGAATGAGAGGGTGGAGGGGAACTGTAAAAAGACAAGTCTTGTTAAAATGAAACCATTATCTTACTAAAGGATGCAGAAAATATAGTGAAGAGGTGAGAAATTCATTTTATTAAATATTTCTGACCTGCGCCTTGTTTGAAAAGGAGAATGTTTAGCTCTCCGTTTCCCTTTCCCTCTGTAATGTGTTGATCAGACTTCTCTGCAGATTTCTTTGTGCAGATAAGCTACTTTGTGTAATGTAAGATTAACGAAATGTCATCTGAATGAAACATTGATAGACTTATGCATGAAACACAGTAAACCGTACCTTTTCTATATATTCATTTACTGTAATATAAAAAGTGAGACATGATAGACCTGTATATCTAGAATACATATTTATGCATGGACACATATATCTGAAAATAAAATATACACAGGAATACTTTATATAGGTGACTTTCTTCTCCCTGCAAGGTTAAGCTATCTGATTAAATCAAACTCCATTCTTTCTGTTTCATCTATCACTACCAGCTGAGCAGAAACAGTATGTACCTTCTGAAATAGTTTTTGTTGTTGTTGTTTTATGATGTGTGAGGCAGAAAGAAAGAAGGTTTAATTTAATCCGTTGGATCGACTTTGCAGAGATGATAGTAACAGAAGCACTATCTTCAACTAAGTAACCTGAACAAACATGACATGGAAATTGAAAAGGAGTTTATAAATGCAATACTTAAGCCCCACTTCCACCAGCCCCTTTTATAAGGATACTTGAACAAGGCAGCTCTTATTACAAGCAAATTTGCTATGAGAAGTCTGGTGTTTTTCTCTTTTGTGTCTTGTTTTGTTTTGTTTGTTGGGGGATTTCTTGTTTGTTTATTGTTGGGGGGGGTGGTGTGTTTTGGGGGGATTTTCCCCTTCTATTTATCTTTTTCTTTGGTTATTAACTTCCTGCAATATCCCTTTGATGGACATGTTCATATTATTTAGTGATTTTTTCTGTTGGTTACAAGTAAAAATAGAAGACCTAGAACATTTTATAATGTGTTTTGGTCTATACTGAATCTAGCTTTTCAAAGCAGTAAATGCTTCACATTTATTTCTTACAGTGATACATATTTATTTAATGAAACTGTCTTAGCAATAATAGAGGTTCTGAGGAACAATTTTCTAGTTTAAAAGCTTTTTTAAATTGGAAGTGAAATCAGAAGGGTTTGACTTTTTTAATGACTTTTCCATGTAGAGTGGTTTGGCTTCAATGCCAATAAAATTTAGAGTAGAAGGAAATTTAGGGTATATTATAGCAATAGAAACAGCATGTGTTTCTTTGAGACCTCTATCTCACCTCTTCCCCACCCAAATAGACTCAGGCCAAATTCGAGTCGTCAATTAAGAAATGCCAAATCCTTCCCCACTTGAATGCTTGTGTTTGCAAACTGGCATATCTTCTGAAATATTTGAAAAAATACTTTTAGTGCTATAACTATATAAATAAAT
>VYZT01055641.1:37622-61645 GCA_013400735.1 Pomatostomus ruficeps | reverse complement strand
CGGGGCGGGGAGGGCCGAGGCCGGGGCAAGGCCGTGCGAGGAGCCGGGCAGCGGGAGGGCACGGGGCGGTGGGAACGGGACGGCGAGCGCGCTGACCCCGCGGCCTGCGCCTCTGTGCCCGCAGGGTAGCAGGCAGCTGCAGGAGAAATCCCTGAAGATTTCCTCCACGCTGTATGTCGGCAACCTGTCCTTCTACACCACCGAGGAGCAGATCCAGGAGCTCTTCTCCAAGTGCGGAGATGTCAAGAGAATTGTCATGGGTCTGGACAAGATCAAGAAAACCCCCTGTGGCTTCTGCTTTGTAGAGTATCCTTTCTGGTTCCCTTCTCTCAGCACTTGTGTGGTTGGCACCTGTGGTTCCTCTGCACAGCAAGTGTACCTGTACTGCTGCTGGAAGGGAGTGATAGCCAAGTGCTTCCTACCAGGCACATTTCATCCATCCTTGCACCTTCCTCTCCACACCCTGAGAGACTGATTTTACATTGGTGCCATACCTGACAAGTGCCACCAGAGCTGTACTTTCTGGAGGTGACAGAGAGCCCCTTTAATTCATTAATTTCTGAAATTATTTTAGGGCCAAAATGAGAACTGTTACTGTCGTCAGTCTGATGTCTTCTGTGTCCAGAGCGCGTGTGTACTTCCTCACCTCAACTGCCCACCTGAAGGAAGTAGCAGGATAAGCCATGGGGGAATTTTCAAGCAGAGTACACGCACATACAGGTTGTGCCAGGAGCTGTCTGTGCAAAGCTCTCCTGTGAAGCCTCCTCCTTTTGTTCTATTTCAGTCAACTTTCACATAGTACAAAAAGGCGTATTACTGATTTCTTGCCCTTAGCAAGGCTTTAATGTCTTTGTTCCATTGTCTTGTCTGTGCAGGTACTGACATTAACATACAGAATCCTTCCTCAGCATTAGCTGGTTTTAGCTTGGATTTACATGAGTGCAGTATTTGAACCCACAGAGAAGAGCGGGAAGCGTAGAAAAGGCTGGAAGGCATTGGGGAGGGTTTCTGCTTCTCAAATACAACAGTTCCCTGTTTTATTTTCCCTGTGCCCAACAAAGCAGCACGCTGAGTTGTCCTTACAGAGTGCCTCAGGTACTACACGAGAGCAGATGCTGAGCACGCCATGCGGTTTATCAACGGCACGCGGCTGGACGACCGCATCATCCGCACGGACTGGGATGCAGGGTTTAAGGAGGGGCGGCAGTATGGGAGAGGCAAGACTGGAGGACAGGTAAAGGCAATGCCCGTTCATCCCTGAATTTGATCCTGTAAGATTCTGCACTTACTTGATGGTTTTGTCTCGTGGAGAACAATGTGCAGACTGTAAAGAGCGGATAATGAAGTTTAGTCGCTCCCAGGTTGTTTTGGTAATTGATACCTGGTGTTAAAAGCTGGAAATAGAACTTAAAGCCATTTCTGTCTAGGACTCCAAACTTCCTGCAATGCAAGCAGAATGTTCCCTAATCCAAGCTAGTACCCTTGAAATGATCCAGAATTTGAGTAGAGAGAAACAGTGTGGCTGCCAGGCCAATCTTATAACACAGCAGTTTCCCCAAGGGCAAAAGTGAGGTTTAGATAGGATAAAATGTTCTGGAAGCCAAGCCTGGCAATTCAGAAGGGTGGACTGAAAAGCTGAGTGAAAATATTTTGGGGTCTTTGCTTTTTATCTGAAGAAATCTCACCCATATTAAGATATATCCTTATTTGTCATTTTCACCGCCATTACCACCTTTCTGGTAGATTATTTGCAGAGATCTCAAACGAATTGAAGTAATTCTGATCTGAAATTCAGTTCCCCAGCAACTGAACAAGGAGGGGATGACAATTCTGAAGTCTAGTAGCAGCCAGGCAGAGCAGGCTACTAATATGTGTGTTGTTGCTGTGCCCCAGGTGCGAGATGAATACCGGACAGACTACGATGTGGGAAGAGGTGGCTTTGGCAAGATCATTCAGATGCAGAAGGCAAATCATCAGCCTGCAATCTATTAATTGCCTCGTGGATCCTAGCTCCTAGAGGACTCTGTCCTTCCAGAGGTAGCCCTGTTCTCACATTTGGGATTGGGGTGTGGAGTGAGATCCAAGTTCCAGCAAAAGGTGACCCTCCTTAGACTGTGGATATACATGTGTTCATTCTCCCTTCTTTCTGAGCTAGAGAGGATGTTCTGTGCTGATACAGGGCAACAAGGGAAAAAAAAATGGACAGCTCTGTAGGATTCTGGGCAAGAAGAAATGCAGCATGTCACACACACCTTATGCTATGACATACTCTTCATGTTGCACTTACGCAGGTGGCTTCCTCCAAGCTGCAACTGCAGCTATGGTTGCTTTCAAATGGAACTTTTTAAAAAAGCTTACCACCACTGGAGCTCTCCAGGTGCTTGGGCACCTAGTGGGGATGCACAAGAGATTCAGGTTTCTAATTTACAACCTCACCTGCTTAAAAAACAGTATCACTGTTTGAAATTAGAGAAGTGGACAAAGTCTTACCATCCACTTGGAGGTGCTTGTCCACACATCTAACCCTTGGGTTGGTCAGGACCTGCAGAGCATTTATCTTTATGATGCCCCAGTGCTGCCTGGCTTTTCAGATCCTCGCTGTTCAGTATGATTTTGTTAAAAGTTTCTGTTAATTTTTTTAAATAAACAGTTGTATTGAGTCTGGCTGAGATGAAGGTAATTTTACCCCCAGCGGCCCTCGCAGAGCTATGTTTTGTATTGGTAGCTAGGAAGGTGTTGATAACGCACCAGTGTTTCGGCTATTGCTGAACAATGTTCCCACAGCTTCCAGGCTGTCTCTAACATTCCCACCTCACCAGCAGGCTGGGGTGGGGGCAAGATCTTGGGATATTCCAGACCTTATGGCATCTGCTCAGCAATAATAGCTAAGAGAAAGGAGATGGGGGCATTCCTTATTACAACAGCTGTCTTCCGGAGCAGCTGCTTTGTGTATTCAGCCCTGCTTCCCAGAAAGTGGCTGGACATCTCCTGCTGGTCGGAAGTAGAGAAAAAATATTTAGTTTTCCTTTGCTTCGACGCGCAGCCTTCTTTTGCTTTATTAAACTGCCTTTATCTTGGCCCACAAATTCCATTCCCATCTTCCTTTCTCCCTGCCCCCTCTGACAGAGGAGAGGAGTGAGAGAACAGCTTGATGGGTACCTGGGCAGGGTCAGCCCACCACAGTCCTATTTGGTGCCCAGCTTGGGGCCTGAGGCAGTGGCAGTTCTGTGCTGAGTGTACTTTAGTCATAGCAGTTACTAAGCAGGCAGCTCCTGTCAGGTCAGAGTTTTTTGGCTGCATTTCTTATCTCTGTACTTTACTGGGCTTGAGAACATGTTAGTACAGACCATGGCTCTGTGCTTTGCCCTGGCACTGACGGCCTTGCTCTGCTGGGGGAGCTGCCTTGTGGAGAGGATCTCATTTCCCACTCCCACCTGGTGTGGGTGGCTTTATTGTTCCTGCTCACAAGGTCCCTGCTCACCCTTACGTGAGCTGTTTAATACTACTAATTAACACTGTTGTTTTATCACAGGGTCTGTGTAATCTGGTGTCATGCTGTTGTAAGAAGACAATTTTTGGGCGAGTCAATACTGAAATGTGCCCTGAGGCAGCTGGTCCGTGGGTGGCAGAGTGTGTGGAGGGATTTGGGCAAGTGCCTGGGCTGGTTATCATCTCCCATAGCCTGGGACTACACCTGAACGGGCAAGTAACCCTGGCAAGCTGACATGCCAACTGACAGGAGGTGCCTACCCCAGTGAAAACCAGCAGCTTCTGGCGCTGTTGTGGGGCTTGGCATGTGCCTGCTGAGCCACAGTTCAGGGCTGTCAGAGGGCTGTGCTTAACTCACAGACCCAAGCCACCTCGGAGAATAACTTGACTGGGACTGGGGACAAACTCCATCCGAGGTGATAGTAGAGGTAGGGGCCCAAGCAAGAACAACTACAATTGCCCCAGTTGTGAAAAAACCCCAATGGACATGAAAGTCAATGGGTCTATATCATCAATTATTAAGGGAGGAGGGAGAAGGGTTCAATCAAGAAGCTGGTCCTTCGGAAAAGAAAATGCAGGAAGGAGTGAGGGAATTCAGACAAGAAGCGGAAACCACCCAGTCTGACCTCATCAGAACTTAGAGACGTGGCAAGATTACAGCCACCAGGTATGTGGAATCCTGACTGGCTGCTCCCGTGCTGGGATAACGGGGCTCAAAGTCAGCAGGAAGATAGGGAAGCCCAATTGTTACTCAGATTTTGGGGACAAAATAAGATGGATGTGAACATGTGCCTATGGATGTGATCAAGATACCAACTATGTCTCTGTCAGCTGACAAGGAGACACTGGCTTTCCTAGGCTTTGTGGAAAGTGCATATTCCAGGTTCCTGTCAGCTTGTGAACCCCCTTTGAGTATCCTGGATGAATGACAATGGGTTGGGTTGGAAGGGACCTTAAAGAACAGCTAGTTCCAAGCACCCTGCCATGGGCAGGGACACCCCGAGCAGGAGAGTGACACGAGTGGTGCGTCACTTGGTGAGCACCTGGTATCCAGCCAAGGTCAACCCACTCCAGCAGCGAGTCCCGTACCTGGTGCAGTTTGTGTGTCAGAACCACTTTCTCTGTGACACAAACTGTGGGGGGACACACATCTCCTGTAGATGTCTTAAAGCTGCTGTCACTTGCAAACACAGAGATGGACACTAGGACGGTGCACAAGTCTCAGCATGTTTCTCTGCACTACTGTCTTGGTGCTGGCTTTTCCTCTTCTGCGGTGCAGTAGCTGATGGCTGATGTCAGAAGCAAGTTGCTTATGCTCTGTATCAGACCAGTCCATGTTTCACATCACTCCTAGGAGAACTTGCCCTGTCCTGTCACCTGTCCCACAACGGGAATAACCTGTATAACATAACAAATGCTCAGTGGCCACTTCAGAGAGGAAGGAACCAAGAACTCACTTCTCCGTTTCTTCCTATTTTAGGAAGAGCATGGCTGGCAATCTTTAGCCTGTTCTTAGGTCCAAACAAGAGACTAGAAGAGGTTGAAACCCTTTTTGATCTATCCCCAAGAACCTCTTAGCTAGGGCAAGTAATTCCATTGAACAAGTTAAATTCTGTCTGTAAATTTGGGTTGTGTTATGTAAACAATAGCAGCTGCTCCCTGCCCAGTAATATGTCAGGATTTTTCATGCATTATCTCATCCAGGATGATAGAAACTGTTGCACACCCATCTGCAGACCAGGCAGTTAAATTAGTTGAACACTCGTGTTGCACTGTTTGGACACAAAGAAAACACCCGCAGTCGACCAGATTGAGGAGCAATGAGAGAGCCAAGAGAGAGAGGGCAGAACCCTCTGACCTTTATTTATATGTTCTTAGAAATCACCGTGGATTGGAGGTAGAAATTACCACCTCTCAATCACACTGGTCAAAGGAAAAATCCATCCCATGTCCCCGCCCAGGAGAATGGAATGAAACAACAAGGACAGTTAGCAAAAACATGGCCATGTTTACAGCAGCATGCGTGAGAAAGTACTACAGCAAAGAGAAACATTGAAAAACTGCAAAACTCAGGACTACACACTCGCATTACCCTGAAGTCCATAACTGAGCTACGAGGGGTGTTACATTTGGTTTGCCAAAATGTCTCCTACCTGTTTGTTTTGCAAGTCAGGTTGCTGTGCCCGTACAGCTGTCACAGGTCTTGAAGGAACTGCGTGTTTATTCTTCAGCAGGTTTAAGCAATGACAGCACTGACCAGCCTGTGATGCAGGCTGCCCCTGAGATGCAGTGAAATGGAACGGGACATTGACTTAAGAGTGAAAAATACAAGCAGTCATCTGTCCAGCCTTGAAAAGCACCATCAGGGTGAGATCTTGTGCAGAGAATATGAATTACGGATGGAATAACTGCCTGGGTAAACACAGCAGGAAAATGGGAAAGCTTAAGGAGGACAGGGGGATGTGACAGCCGTAAAACTAGGATTAGTAAAAAAATCTCTTGTGTAGGAGGTAGGGAAACCAGCACACCTATGCAGCCTGTGGAGATCCCGATGGTGGCAGAGAAAGGGTAGTTCGTCCAGAAGTGGCCACACTGATGGAAAACTACCCATCTGCACCAAAAATGTGCCATTTACACTGCCTGTGCTGCCTCTGCCATCTCCGCTCTGCCCCACTCACTCCCGGGCTCACGTCCACCATCATGAGGGTGTGGGTGCCATGGGGATACAGCTGTCTCCGAAGAGAGGGACTCCTCTGAAGCACCAGGGTGATGTCCTACTGGGTGCAGGCATCGTCACAGCATGTTATCAGCTCCAGACAGACTGTGACAGGAGCCACCCTTTGGCTAGTTGCAGTGTGGACTAGGGGACAAGAGCGGGAACCAAGGCACCAGCTGCAGCACTGGGAGGAAAGGAGAGCAAGACAAGAGCAACCACCTGGCAATAAGTCATCACGCCAGACCTGCAAAGGCAAAGCAAGGCGAGCAGTAAGCCTGTGTGATTAGAGAGCTGGCCACCTGCCACAGCTCAGGGCCAAGAGGATTATTGGATGCACACAGGCTCCTCACAGCTACTGGGTCATGTGTGCTTAAGCTTACCACAGAGAGCAGAAGAGTTGGGGCCTGCCTGGAGCCAGGTGAGTAAGGAGTGATAAGAATCTCACGCATCACTGGCTTTCATCTCCTGCAGCCCTTCTGGTCTGTGAGGGTTTACAGCACAACCTGGTGCTGCTGCAGAAATACCAGAAGCTGATATCAGTTTGCTCTGTTAGACCAGTGACCCCATCTGCCTGGAGTCAGTTCCCTAGATTCCAGGACTCAGGCCCTGCTGATGGATTTGTTCCACTCATCAGCCACCACAGCTCCTCTCCACTAGCCGGGAAGGGGACCTGAGAGTGCTCCCTGGTTTTACAGGGAAGAAGGTGGCATATTCAATGCCTCACATTGAAGTATTTGGTGTCGCAGAGCAGAGCAGACTTGCCAGCCTATTTTAATTCCCAAGCGGATCAAAATTTAATCTGCTGCTACATCTCTGCCTGCCAGGGCCTGTTCTGGCCAGGGAGCAGTGCAAGGGCAGGCTCTGCGGTTGCAGCTCTCCCTCCAGAGGCTCAGCAGCACAGCCCCCCACCTCCATCCTGCCCCCAGCTGCATGGCCACACTCATGGAGGTGGCAAGCAGCTGGTGTCCAGAGAGCTGCTCTGAAAGCTCCACCAGGAAAACCCCATGTCCCCCAAATGCAGCTGGATATGAAGTTATGAATGCCATGGGATGTGGTGGAGCCAGATGGGGAGGGATGCTGAGAGTCACCCACTCTCTGCACCCCCAACATCCCAACCCACCAGTATGGCACCCACACAGCAGCACTGCATTCCTGGCATGACCCCAGAGCAAATTGTCACCAGCCTGTGGCCACAGCCAGGCCTCCACTGCAATGCCACCCCAACCACCTGCCTGCTCAGCATGGCTTGGGTCAAATGCAGCCGGACTCAGCAGCCCTCCAGTGCCCTTTTCAATCCAAGGAGGAATGGTAACAAAGAAATCACAAATCAAGCCTTGGGAGGAAATGCCCCAACTGTCAGGGCAAACCACAAGCAGCTGTGTTGGGGCTGGATGCTTCCTTTCCCGTAAGGGAGGGTTATCACAGGCCTCTCAACGGCAAAGCCAGGCTCTGCTTTTTCCTGATTTTCTCAAATCACAAAATGGCCCCTACTAGACTGGTACAGGAGGGGAAGCCCATCCTAAAGCCCCCAGCACCTGACAGGCTTCACCAGGAACACGCTTCTCTCCCAGCCCCTCTCTGCACACTGGAGCCCTGGGCTGCTATCGGAGCAGGCTGCTGGGGCGCTGGGTACCGCAGTGGGAGCAGGGGGTTTGTGTAGACAGCACACACCGAGGCTCTGGCTGGGCACCGTTCACCCACAGACTGATGTGCTGAGATGTGCAGGAACACTGGCACAGCCTGGGAAAGGCAGAGGTGCTGCCCAGCAGAGGACGTGGTGCAATTCCTGGCAGCTCTGCTAGCCTGCATGGAGAGGAAGTGTGGGTGTGCAGAGCTGGGGCAGCCTCCACAGGCTGGTAGCCAAGGGCAGGATGCCTGGCCCAGGCCCTGGGCGTGAACAGGGCTGCTGCACCCATGGCTGTGTGGCACTGACTCCCCAGCCCACCACACCACCACGGGCTAGTGGCTGCCAGACCGCTGCTTCCCCTGCTGAGCTGCCATGGTGGGAGCTGTCCAGAGCTTCCAGAACCCTGCTCCATGTTCAGAGCTCTGCCAGTCCCAATGGATGCCCGGGATGGGACAGCAGAGCTCAATGGGATGGCCTGTCACCAGGCATGGACATGCCCATGGGCACAAATGGACACGGGCATGAATGTGCACACATGTATGGGGGACGGGCACAGGAGGCTGCAGCAGTGCCAAGCCAGGGGGTGATGGCTGCAGCTGTATCATGGGCCCATTGCTCTCCAGCCCCGGGTATACAGGGACGTGGCAGACGCAGGGCTGCAGGCTCAGGGCTCAGCAAGGACCCACGTGCTGCCCCTGGCCGGAGGATACCCACGAGGTGGCCTGGTGAAACCAGCATGGCAGACAGAGGCACCAGCCTGACTAGGAGGCCTGGGAGCACCAGAGGAGCCACCTGTGCCCAGGGACTGGAGCCTGAGGGTCTGGCAGGGCACCCCAGCCGGGGACAGTGGGGCAATGAGTGCCTGGTCTGGGGCCAGAGCAGGAGCCACAGCCCCCTTTACTGCAGGCACAGCCCAGGGCCGGGCTCAAAGCTCCAGCCCAGGGGCCAAGCAGAGCTGATGGTGCGGGTCCCTTGCCACTGACCGTGCGGCGACCCTGCGCCACTGCCAATAAACAGCGAGAGATGCCAAAACCAAGCACGGTCCATCTGCCTTAAATTAGTTTATTTTGGATAATAATGTCAGGTCTGATTTAGACCAGACCAAAATCTGGAAAATCATCATCCTCTCACATGGATGCAGCCCAGCTTCTGGTCAGGCTTCCTCTGCAGGCCATTGCTGGCACCTCCAGGAGGTATCATTTCCAAGGCCTTTACTGTATCCGCTGCTCTGGAACCTGGTGACAATCCCTGCCAGCACAGGGCCTGCAAGGCAGGGTCATGATACGCTGCTGTCCTGCCCCCATAGGTACCAGCAGCACTGGCTGGAGCTGGTTTGAAGCACTGCTTCACAGCTCCTGGCTCACAGACTCACTGTCCCAGGGGACAGTGCAAGAACTGGTGGCTCCAGCTGGCAGGTTTTGGGCAGGGATCTCACCCAGCACAGCTGGCTGGAACCAAGCACTGTTCTGAACCAGCACCAGCCTGGTCCCCAGCCCAGTGGCATGTAGGGTCCTGCCTAGGGACCCATGACCACAGGGCATTAACACAAGATGCAGCAAGACCAACAAAGAAAAGCACTTAAAAAAACATTTAATTTAATAGATTTAAAAACTGGCTTTAAAATTATAGAAAGGCAGATGAGGTTGGACATGAATACAGCTACACTGAGGACATCTCACAGCCACTTGAGCAAGACATTTACACCAAACAGCATGGTCAGGACAGCACCAGTGTGCTGGCAGTGCCATGAGTACCAGAACAAGTTGTACCAAGCCTTCCTGCAGAGCTCCAGCCATGGTTGCCATGTACAAGTCTGGCACCTGGAGAGCAGGGAGGAGGAGGTGAACACAGCCCCATGAGAGACCGAATGAGTACAGCTGCACCATCACATGGGGCCTCCTGTGCAGGGGAAAGCAGCTTTCAGGAGGGCTGTGCTGGTGTCACTGCCCCTCTGAGGGACTGGAGGAGGGCAGAGACCAGTCCTGGGCCACCAGCACTCCCATCCAGCCAGGGGACTTCCCTGTAAAGGGAAGGGGCAGCACATGACCCAGCTGTGCAGTCCTGACTGTGTTTTGCTTGTGGGTAGGGTCAGAGACGCAGACACCAGCTCAAGGAACGGTGTAACACGTACTGTATAATTTCCACATTGTTATAACTCCTCCGTTTCCTCTAATTGTACCCCCAGTTACCTGTCCACAGGGTTCCCAGGCATTTTCCCACATGATCTATCCTGTGACTATAATCACTCAACCTTGGCAATATCCAAATAGAACTTGAGAGTATTTAATGCTTTGGTACCGCATGGGTTGTCTACTATCAGTGGAGGTAGCTGGTAAGCTAATTGTTTCATAATCATCCCAACCTTAACATACAATGCAATTATCAGAAGAAAAAGCAAAAGGATTAGCATCAATAAAATGACAACAGGGTGAAGCACTCAGCTGAGAATTTTGGTAGCTGTAGGCACCCATCCAAAAAGTGTCCCACCATCAGTGTTCTCCACTTTTCTTCACTCGCTCCATCACAGGATGTATTTCTGCCACGCCATGATGGACAGCAAACAAAGTCTTTTGACCGTTCTCTTGGGCTTGTTTCAGCAAGTGCCTCAGGTCTGCGTGTTTTAACAGTTCCTTTACCAACAGTTCGTACCAATGGGAGTAGGCTGCAAGTCTTGAATCAGGGTATAGTCAGATTCCAAAAATTGACAGGATATAATAGCAAGTAAAAAAATAAAAAATTTCATTTAAAAAATATAAACTAAAAATAAATAACTAAAATCCTGTAACCACGATAAAGTTACAAGCACAAATATCGGAGTGTCTACTTGTATCTTCAGTAACGTTATCTACAAATATAAAATCACAAGAGGTTCTCGTGCATCTCATTGTATGCAATCTCACAATTATACCTCTGACTTTCAGATCCTGGCCAACCATTTTCTGTAAGGTACTGAGTATTACATCCAAAGCTAACAAATCAGTATCGTGAATGTTATTCCAAATGCATCCTGCACAAAAGAATCCAAGCTCAAAATTTCCTAGAGTCCCCTGAGTCTACGGTTATCCCTGATGCTCCCTGGTTATGTAAGCACACCATCCAAGAGAAGAGGGGTTCCCCTAGTCTTTGCTTAAACTGTCCAATGATTTAACTTACTTCATGCCGAGTATAATCCTCTGGAAGTATCCCTCATGACCTGCTGACCATTAGCATCTAATTCCACCTTTCGTTTCCATGCTGGTCTCACATCTACACATTCATCTGGGGAACCAACCTCATCACAATCCACAGAATCCCAAGTACCTCCATCCCGTTTATCGGGATCCCTCTGCATACCTGCCTCTGCAATAGCTGCATGCATTTTCTTGTGATTCACTTGTCCCCTCCTTTCCGTATACTGAGCTACTCTAACTTCAGCCTTCTCAGCTACAGTCTGCTAAGTGTTCAACTTATCAGCAAGCAGCTTATTTTGGCACTGTAGCATTACAATCTGATTCTGCAACTCACACATCTGTTGCTCCAAGTTAGAGCTTTTCAACAACTGTTCCTTTTGATCCACCCTTGCCTTCCCAAACCCACATGTTCTTTTCCTTTTTCAGTTTCTGATTCTTGGATTTCAATATATCCAGCAGTTCAGTTTCTTTTAACTGACTTCCCCATTGCTCACACGGTTCTCCAACCTTAGCCCACTTGAGGGCCAGTGAACTATATGGAAGGTTTTCCCACCCAGGAATTTTGGACAGGACCGATTCCTTACATTTAGATTTAAAAAGCAAAAGTTTGTACTGACCCAGCCGATCATACCAATTTTGCTTTGCTGGTGGGTAGGGTCCGAGACACAGACACCAACTTAAGGAACAGCGGCATTTTCTGTGATGTAAAACTGCAAAGAATCCCGAAAGGATAAGCCAAGCAATGCACCCAACCATCAGCAAAGAATGACAAAGGGATAAGCCAAGCAATGCTAATCATGACTGCCAAAGAATGCCTCCAGTGATTGACCAGTTACCCCAGTAAAGACACATCCGCATCCCAGAGACATCAGCTGTGGGGGGAAGCCAAGGACTGGAGAACCACGCCAGTAACTGGGAACTCCTGCAGTGCCTCTGCCTCTGCAGGCCACGAGGCTCCCCCGCTTTGCCGTAACAGTGGCCCAGGTTTTACACAGCTAAACAAACAAGCTGACACAATTTCTAATTTCATTTTCCTGCTCCTTTTCTCTCAAAGCCTGGCCAGGGCTCAAGGAGGATCCAAGGGAGTCCTCCTTGATCCTACAGCCCCTAATTAGGCCAGATGTGGCCTTATCCTGTTTCTAGACACAGAAAGGTGAACACGTTTTGCCAATAAATAAACACATGTAACAATACTTTGCTAATGAGTGGATACATACATTTGTTTGGAATGTTCATCCTAGGTCAGCTTTGGCTCAGGGCCTGTTTTCAGGCCTTAGTACTTCACTCTGGGACTCTCTCTGCAGGAGAGGGGATGGATGTACTCTGGGGATCATGATCTTGTCCCGAAGTGGCAATACTGGCAGAGGTCCATGGAGCACTGGTGCCCAGCCCCTCAGACCGCAGCAGCCCCAGGGCTGAGGTCCAGTCCAGGATGGTGCAGAGGTTTTTCTACTGTGGCACAGGTTTTTTCTGCATTTCTCCCTTCCACGCTGTTCTGAATCCCATAGGTGAAGTAAATAACAAAACCTGCAGGACAGTTTCCATAATGAAATGTGCAATGGTGGGCCATCAGCACTAAGAGCCCCCCAGGTGAGACCTGTGGGCACTGTCCTCCCCACGGCAGGACACCTACCGCAAACCATCCAGACGGCAAACCGCACCCAGGTGCCGGCACTCAGCTGTACCATCAGCAGGATGTTAATGAAGATGCTGAAGATTGGCAGGAGTGGGAGGAAAGGTACCTGCAAGGGACAAGAAGTGCCGTGTCAGCTGTGCCTTGAGGGACCAGGCTGGGCTCGAGGATGCTATTGGCCAACAGAGGAACCCCCTCCCTACCACAGCCCAGAGCAACCGGGCACTCCGCACCGGGGATTGCACCTCAGAGAGACGCATTTCAGGGCCCTGGGTTTTCCTGGTGACTGCCTGGTAGCAAGCCCTGGCAGACCCTTGTAATGCCCAGATCCTGACAGAGTCCATGGGGGTGCAGACATCAAGATGCAGGGGACTGCACTCACTGTGAAGTTTAACCGTGCGTTGCTCTGCGGCTGCCTCCAAATGATGACGGTGAGAATGAGCAGAGCCACGAGGAGCAGCACCAGAGCCACAATATAGCCCACATTGGCGTTCTTCAGCGCGGCCACATTGAGGGTCAGGACCACGCAGATAACTGTGATCAGTGTGGCTGCAAGAGAGGGGGGGCTGCATGGCACATCGCCTCCCTGGGGCCCTGAGCCTCACCAACGCCAGGCTGAGGCACCCACTCCTCTTGGTCAGGTCCAGCACCCGCTGTCTCCAACACCCACCCCAAAGCCTCAGGAAAGTGCTTTGCTAGAGGCACTTCCCAGACCAGGAAGCTGCAGGGAGCCTGCACGTGGCTGGGCTTGGACCCAGCTCTGACGCTTTCCCAGACCTGGCTGAGCCACCCCATTCTGGGCGTACAATGGAGCCATTGACAGACAGATCAAACCTCGCTGGCCGAGCCCAAGCACTCTCAAGGAGCTGGGGACTGCCCTTGCTGGTGGCCAGCGTGGGTCAGGCTCATCACAGGGATCTCCCATGACCACCTGCACATCCCTGGTGTAGCACCCAGGTCCTCCAACAACCCCTGTGCACTGCAAATCACAGCTGTACCCTGCACTTGGCACCCTGCTCAGGGTTCAGCACCTACTGGCACTGTCAACACTGGCAACCTGTGCTGCCTGGCCCCTCTCCTCTGCCTGGCATGCTCTCCGTCACTTCCCAGCTCTGCAGAATGCACCAAAACACTCCAGCCCCTGGCAGGAGGGAACACCAGCCACCCGTTCCCGCTCACTCACCAATGGCCGTGACACAGATATAGACAATGTGCCCCGAGAGTGCAGTGGGGGTGCCCCCGGGCGGGTTGAAGAGCAATGCCAGGGACAACGTCTCTTTGTGCTGGGCACTGTCAGCAGTGATGGTCGGGTTCATGATCACTCTCTCCTCCTGGTTCCCATTCAGCTCCAGCATTTCCATGGGCTGCGGGGAGTTCAGCTGTCTGGGCTGGTACCTGAGCAGGTAAGACAAGCTTGCAGCAGAGCCCAAGGAACTTCCCAGCCCAAGGAAACAGCGCTCAGCACCCTCATATCCCTGCTGCTCCAGCAGCGGCCCCGCAACAGCCACTCCATGGACATGCCCAGAGACACACACAGGCTCTGGTCAGCAGCCTCCATCTTGGGGGCTTGACCCTTCCCCAGGCTGCATGCCCCTGGAAAAAAGCTGTGGCTACAAGCCCCCAGAGCAACATACGGAACATCAACCCTGGACACTGCCAAACACGAGGAGCCACCCACCGGAGGATGAGCACGCACGCTGCTACCAGGGAATAGGCCAGCAGTGTGCCGATCGACATGAGGTCCACCAGGTCCTTCAGGTCAAGCAGGAGGGCCAACAACGCTGCAATGAGGACACACAGCATGAGCACAGCTCCAGACCATCGCAGGGCTGAGGGTGAGGAGGTGGCCGGGAGTCTTACCTGAGAGGACTCCTGAGGCAATGGTGGCTTTCAGTGGGGTCTTTGTGCGACTGTTGATCTGGGAGAGGAACTTGAAGAGCAGCCCGTCCTCTGCCATGGCATGGACCACTCGGGGCATGGGAAACATGGAGCCCAGCAAGCTGCCATGGAGACAGATTAGGCAAGCTGTTCACATCTACCACCCAGAAGGGGAAGGGACTGGCTCTGTGCCAGGAGCAGGATAGCAGCTGGACAAAGCAAATCCCCAGCCCAGCCGGGATGAATGCTGCCGGTCCCTGTGCTGTGCCAAGCAGTGCCAGGAATAAAGCCAGTCCTACCTGGTGGAGAGGGCACAGAGTGAGCCAACGGCAACGGCGTAGCGGGCGGGCTCCCAGCCAACCGCCTTGAAAGCCTCAGGCAGAGGGCTGTTCTTGTTCAGGAGGAAGTAGGGCACCATGAGAGTCAGGGACGCAGAGACCCCAAAATAAGCCACGAAGCAGATGAAGAGGGACACAATGATGCCAATGGGAATCGAGCGTTGTGGGTTCCTGGCTTCTTCTCCTGTGCAGACACAAGAGGCCACATGTGCCCCACTCCACCACACAGCATGGGGCAAGTACCCGCAGGGGATGAGCCAGAGTAGAGACTTTCCATGGTAGCACAGGACTGGGGAGCAGCAAGCAGGGGCTATTGGAGAGGAGGGGTCCCTGGCCATGCTGCTGCACTGGCAGAAGGGCTGCAGATGCCTGGCAGCCTGGGCTTGCAGCCCCCCTGGCCATTGCCAGCCCTTCCCCGCCACCAGCAGCTCCCTCTCCCTACAGAGCCTGTTGAATGGAGGTCCTCTGTGCACCTCGGCTTTGCAAAGATGCGCTGCACCACGCTCCCAGCAAGGGGCTCGGCAGCAGGAAAGGAGGAGGCTGCTGGGCAGCCCCTGGGGGCAGGGTGGCACAGGCAGGGAGGTCAGGCAGAACAGCCTGTACCAGCCACCCACTAAGTAGATTTCTGGGGTAATGAGAGGAAATTGAGAGAGCTGCCTGTGTTCCAGGAAGCAGCAGTTTTGCATGAATCTAGAAAAAGTCTGCTTGAGGCTGGGAAATATCTAGGAGGCACCAGCAATTCCCAGCACTGTCACAGCCTCGGCTCAGCAGTCAAAAGGCTCCCTGCTGCTCTGGGAGCCGCCTGCACAGGCAGGGTGCAGCCCTGCTCCCACCATGTGGTGTAATGAGCCACTTTTCCTGGGGCAGAGCAGACTCTGAACCATTTCGTCTGGCCCAGCTGAAAACACAGACTCCACAGGAGCGGTGAGACCAGCTGTTTTCCCACACCACGGAGCATCCTTCCCATCAGCTCCCAGCCAGCTGCTGGCTGTGCAGGGAAAATGCCCAAGCCACCCTCACCCAAGGTAGTACCTGTGGTAGCAATGCAGTCAAAGCCCACAAAGGCATAGAAACAAGTGGCAGCACCGGTCAGGATCCCTTCTAGTCCAAAGGGGACAAACCCACCAGAGCCAAAAGCTTTTTTCCTGGAAAAAAAGGAGAAGAGCAGCTGCCATGGGGTGCAGGGACAGCAGGGCCTATGCCTGTCCTGTGCCAGACCTTGGCCTGGCACGGCTGCTGTCCTTACATGTCATCCGGTGAGTCTGACTGCGAGCAGTTGATACAGTCCTTCTCCGAAAGCTGCCAGTTCTTGATGTCTCCCTTGATGAAGCCAGCAATGATGACAAAGCTCAGCACCAACAGATTCACCGCTGTGAAGATTTTGTTCACGAGGGCAGATTCGCTGACACCAAAGGCCAGCAGTACTGTGGGGACAGAAGAGGTGAGTGGGGACCCATCTGGCTCCCATGCCATCAGCCATGGTACCATGGAGCCGCTCCTGCACACTCACAAGTAAGCAGCAAAATCAGGACTACAGCAAAGAAGTCTAGGTACTCGGCCAGCACTCCTGGCAGGTACATTGCAGTCCTGCTGGCGAAGAAGGTGGAGATGTGGTTGCCAATGATGTTGTCAAATGCTGCACTCCAGGCTCGAGCCACACTGGCAGTACCTGGTCGATGGCAAATCTGAGCATTAGTCCAAGCCCAGGGCAGACTGGCACCAGCCACCTGCACCTAAGCACCCACCTCCCTGCTGATCCCACCCCACACCCTGCCCCCAGAGCACCACATGCTGCCCCCAGAAGCCCCCCATGCTGCCAGCACGGTGCTGGAAGGAGCCCAGGCACACACGCTGCTTGGTCTCGTACCTATCACATAGGAGAGAATGAGGTTCCACCCGGCTATAAAAGCCCAGATCTCACCAACGGTAACGTAGCTGTAGAGGTACACAGAGCCAGCCTTGGGGACACGGGCCCCAAACTCGGCATAGCAGAGTCCAGCCAGTACCGATGAGAAAGCAGCCACCAGAAAGCAGAGGATGATGGCGGGACCAGCCGTTTCCTTGGCTACCTCACCGGCCAGCACGTACACACCAGCCCCTAGCGTGCTGCCCACACCCAGGGATACAAGGTCCAGTGTGGACAGGCAGCGAGCAAAATGTGTGTCATTGGAGCTCAGGTCCACCATGCGCCGGCGGATCAGCTTCTTCCCAATACTGGTCACTTTCTCCCCCAGCATCTTGTCCTCTCCTCAGTAAAGCTCAGCTGGTCAAAAGCCCTGAAAGAGAAGGGAAATGTGAAGCTCAGAGTCCTTCAGGCAGCAGGACTGACACTGCAAGGGGCACGGCAGGCAATGATGCCCACAGGAGCCTGCTCCCAGCTCGCTCATCAGCACCACACCTCTGCCACCCTGGTTGGCCAGAGACCGTGGTGGTGGCAGCACCCTCTAAGGCACTGTGGGGCTGCACATACCCCGCCTGCACAGCCCCTGCATCATGACAGTGAGCCAGGGATTAACCCAGTCAGACCATGGTAGGAAACGCTCATTACTCGTACCCTGTGTGGTCTCAACCATGGAGCCCATAGGCATGTCCCAGAGCTTGCCCACTGTTTCCCAGGCTTGGCAGTCTGGAGATCCTTCAGCCCAAACTTGGCTGCTAGAACATCCCTCCTGCATGGGTGTGCACAGCAGCGATTGCAAAGAGAGAACTAATTCCTCCAGCAAAGGATTTGGCAGACTGGGCTGACATCAGGATCACAGTGGCAGCCACCAACTCAGCTACTTCCCCATAACCATCCTGCTTCTTGATGAACCTCTTCCCGAGCTGGCACGTGTCACATTCAGCCTCGGCCCCAAGGAGCTGTCCCAGCGCAGGCAGCCTCCGGGCCAGGTTTCAAGGGAACAAATGCCCCAGTAATGACATCCTTCTCAACCACTACCTCTAGCTGCCTTCCCCAGCGCTGCTCAATTGTTCCAAGGATTTCCAGTACCCGACTCGAGCTCCACATGGGTAAAAGAGAAGAAACGTGTCGGGTGGCCCAGGAGCCTCCCGCTGCTTCCCGCAGCATCCCGGTAGTCATCACAACCCGCCGCGACTCGGGGTAGGTGCCGAGAGCCTTTAGCTCGGGACTGCCACCCCAGCCCCCGCAGGGGCATCTCCGGTCCCGAGGAGTGCCAGGCAGGCTCCGTCCCGCCTGGACGGAGCCCGGCGATGCCCCGGCTATGGAAGAACCCAAGCGGGGGGCCGCGGCAGGGCCGGCCACGTGCGAGCGGGCAGCAGCTGATGCAACAGCGGCACCGGTTGCGCCAAGCCCCTCCCGGTCCGGCGGCAGCGCCCGCCACCACTCACCAGCGGTTCGGCTCGGTTCGTTCCGGTGCCACCCCTTTCGGGTGAACTCAGGTCAGTTGGCCGCCGCGGCCGAAAGCGTAGATGTTGAGCGATGCGCCCGCGATGGAGCCGGAAACAAGCGCAGAGCAGCCCCAGAGCGAGAGAAGAGCAGCGCCGGCAGGGCGCGAACAGCACACCCGCTGCTGGGGAGCCCGCCCCCTCCCAGCCCCTCCCAGCCCCACCCGCGCCCGAGTTCCCGCGCAGTTTGCAGAAAATTTAAATTAAAGTAAAAAGTGGCACCGGGGCAAGGCACGGCTCGGAAAGAGGAATCGCGGCTGCTCCGAGAGCAGGGCAAGGCACCCTGCTCCCTCGGGAAACGTCACGGAGGGGGCGGCTGAGGGTCCCCCGAGTCCAGATGTGCCGTGAGGACAGAGCCTGCCCCGGCCTTGCCCCGCCGGGGCTGGGAGCGAGGCCAGGGGGTGAGGCCAGCTCCGGTACAGGCGCTCCGAGCGGAGCTCAGCCCAAGACCTGTAGGGCGACTCTACCACGACCTCCGTATGCTCCGCTGCAGCCTCACATCTGGGAGCAACAGGCAGCCCTAAGTGATGGGAAACGCCAGTCTTGGGAGAACTGTTCGGCAGCCAGGAGAGAGACGGGGGCCAGCACCATCCTCTCCAGCACCAGGCTGGGAGCCGCCGCTGCGCAGGCTGCGCTTGATGCAATCCAGCGCTCGGGTGTCGTGAGCGCCCATTCAAAGTGGCAGCTCGCAAGGAGCTGAGCCAGCCCCTCGCCAGCATCATTGGCAATATTCTGTTCCGCTGTCGAGGCAAAACGCTTTCCAGCCGCTGGCAGAGCCGGCAGGAACGCTAGGCAGCTGCCTCCCCCGCTCCTCCGGAGGGGGACACGCGCAGCATCCTGCCATGACCTCACGCTGACGGAAACACCAGCTCATGCTTCTAAACAGGCTGTGACGCAAGCTCTGCCCCCGCTTCCCAGCATTGACGAACTGCAGTTCAGCAACGCCCCTTTCCTCCCTGACCCCGCGAGGAAGTAAGTTCAAGATGCAGACGGCAGCATGGCTGGTACTACTCAGACACCTCCCTTTCTTCCCAGGGCTGCCAGCTTTAGGCAAGGACGCAGCTGGGCAGCAGCATTGCCGAGGGTGTTCTCGGGCAGGGTAGGCAGCACCACGGGCACAGCAGGACTCCAAGCAGGGTCACCCTGTCCCAGACCAGTGGATACTGGGTACCTAGAGCAGTGAGGCGGCATGTGATGTGATTTGCCTATTCCGAGAAAACTTCTTGCAACATCAGGCGTTGGGAGGCAGTTACCAGAAGGGAGCAGCACCAGGGCACGGCAATATGTCTCCAGCTTCCGGCCCTCACATGCAGCCCCACATGTGTCTTCCCAGTGTCCCATCCTCACCTCCCAGCCTTGCTGCATTTAGGGCCCTGAGCCAGCAGCACAGGCCAAGGGCTGGGAGCAGGCAGAGGCATGGAACAAGCGAGCGCACATTCCAACAGGAGCAGCAGGAAGGCAAACAGTGGCAAGGCACACATAGCCAGCATCAAAGGAGAGTAGGAGATGGCTCCAGCCCATAAAGGAGGAGCCCTGCAGAAACAGATCCACATCAGTCCTTGGATGCCCCCACCACCTTCCACAACTGAAGCATTAGAATGTTTCAGATTGGAAGGGACCCATACGGACCATTGTGTCCAGCTTCACCCACAAGTGCCTCTCTGTTAACAAATAATAAATCTATCAGGGCACCTTTCCTAGTCAACTCCCTTAGTACCTGCACCAAGAAGTTATCTTCACTACGCATGTGCAGGTAACCCCCCACACACCATGTTAGGGCTCTCTGCTGTGCATCGGGTCGGCACTGGAGCTGCCCCAGCCACCAAGTGCCAAGCGGGGTGGGAGACAGCCAACAGAGCTTCACTGTGCAGCCACGCCTGCACAGAGTCCAGGGCAGCTGCCTCAGGAAGGGATGTGGGCTGCCATGAATATACATTCCAAGGCAGTCAGGACCACCAGCGAGAAATAACAGGAGCAGGAACAGGCCAGCCTTCCCAGCCCAACCTCAGGGCACTGCCAGCACCAGACAGTGGGACTCTCCAGTGCCTCACCCAGACACAAGGCAGTGCAACAAGGCACCTGCATCAACCTACCACAGAGAGAAGGCAGCAGAGTAGGGCTCCCAGCACTCGCATGCAGGAACAGTAAGAGACTGAGTCCCAAGTGCTGCTTCCCCACCACCTGCCCCCAGTCACTGATAATAAAACAGTAATAAACAGCCAAAGGCTGCAGAAGTATAATGTGCCATCAGCCAGCACTGTCTTTTCCCACATCCAGTGTGAAGGTGGTCTAAGGAAGAAACCAGCCCATACAGCTGCCCATCACCACCACACATCCAAGCATCCCACCTGGAAGGACCAGGTTTGTCCAGAAATGCTGCCCCAGAGCCACACTGTACCTCTATCCATCAGCACCCAGCTACTCCTTGTAAGAGATCTCAAGTCTCTGGCTGAGCAAAACCAGCCACAGCTGAGCACAGCTGTTTGCTCCGTACTTTGGAGATCAGTGGGCAGCACTGGACACTGCCTCTACCCAAGATAGCAAGCACCACCGCAAAAGACATCTTTATTTTAAATACAAGGAGTTAGAAAATTAATTCATTCAAGAGTTCTACATGTATTACTGGCCCAGAGGCTCACACAGCTGGACAATGGCTGTCATCTCTCCCCATGTCCCAGCTGTCAGTCTCTCCCCGGGTTGCCATTATCGAAGACTGCTGCATCTTTCAGACAGATTCCTGGAAAGCAAGAGCTACATGAAAGCAGTAGTGCTTCTGGCACTCAGCACCTGACCCCTGGGAAAGGGCATAGCTGTATCCCTTCCACCTGGCCACCCTCAGTTACACCAGCAAGGGATCACTGGAGCATTCCTGCAGCCTGCCCAGAGGTGAGGGCTCACCACAGTGAGGGAACACACCTGCTGCTCTGAGCTGAGCCTGCAAGGAGGAGATTGTCCGCTGGTAGGCTTCACATTGGGCAGTCTTGTCAGCTGCAGACAGAAGGCAAGAAGGAGTGTGCTCAGCCCATCCCAAATACCTCACCCCCAGACTCTCTAGGGCAGCACGTGAGATTCTGCTCTACCCCCCAAACAAGAAGCCAGCTTCAGCCCCATGGAGCTGCAGGCCCTGGGCTCCAGGTACAAGCACGGGGGATGTCACCTGGGTTGCAGGTGTCCTGCAGTCCTCAGAACAGCCAGCTCCACATACCGAGCTCACCCTTCACTAGCTCCAGCTCTTTCTTCACTCGCTCCAGCTCCTGGGACAGCTGATCACCTGCAGACTGGCAAGAGCAGGGTGTAAGTGTGATGCAGGGAGTTGTCACTCCCACAGCAGCACAGTCACAGCACAGCCCATCCTCTGGAGGAGCACTGGAGCTCTTCCAACACTCCAAGCCCAGCACCCTGGGGACCACTGCCAGGGCATATCCACCACAAGAGCGGTGCCTGGTGAAGGAGCTGCCAGCACCCATGGGTAACAAGAATGCCTTTGGCTGGCTGCAGCCACAGAGTGAGGAGTCCTAAAACTGCTGGAAAATGCACAAATGTATTTTTCAGGTAGGAGATTTCCTAACTTGAAGCTTCATCTTGCTGCAGATTCTGCTCACCCCTTCCTGGGGCCATGTCCTACATGTCAGGACATATAAAAGTGACAACACAAGCCACAGGAGGTCCGCATGTTTCAAGAGGACCTTAGAAAATCTAACTGGACAGAAGCTTGCAGTCCCCTGAGTGCTGGAGGGATGGTAAAGCCATGCAAAAAATGCTCATGGTCCTGTGTAAACCCCAAGGAAAGGCTAAAACAGCTCAGGTGCCAGCCAGGAAAATGGCAGCTCCAGGTCTCATCATCTCTCACCTCTGGCATAGGTGGCCCAAGCCAGAGGCTGAACAGTGCTCCATGGTGACAGGACACAGCTGACTCTTACCTGCTCAGCAGGGACTGCATCTTCACACCCTGAAGTCAGGGCAGGGGCCAACCCACTTGAGAAAGAGGACTTCTCACACACCCATGTCTGGTCAGCCCTACCTGTGAAGAGAGGTGTCAGCACTAGAAACCTGCCATCCTCAGCCACTCTTCAACCTGGCCACAGAACTGCTCCAGACCAGGGAAGGGCAGAACCTGTCCAAGAGATTCAGAAGTCTCCCAGCACTTCCAGCTCAACAGCTGCTGCTGGCTTGGCCTGTAGGGGTGCTGCTGGGAGAAACTGCTCCTGCATAGCCTCGCTCCCAGCAGCTCTGGGCTGCTCAGGCAGCTGTCCCGAGCATGTTAGGACAGGGCTGTCCCAGCAGAATGGGGACAGCCTCCTTGCTTCCCCTCCCTCTGCAGGGCTCAAGACTGCAGGCTGCCCAGCTGCAGTTCCTGCGAAGGCAGCACCCCCTGCCTGCAGCACAGGCTGGAGCACCCTCAGCACAGCCGGTCAGCCAGGCCCCAGCTGGGGAGCAGCGCTGCCCAACAAGCAGCTGCCCATGTTTCTTCACACTCCCCTAACAAGAGGCAAGAATCTACACCTCCATACTGCTCACCTGCTCCCAAGGCAGTCCCTGCTGCAACCAGCCTTTCTTTGCTCTCACCATTTTCCTTCAGCTCTTGGGTCCTATTGCACACCAGCTCCTGTGTAGCTAATCCTGAAATGAGACCCAAGAAATGAAAACAAAGAACATCAACCCCTGCTAAGAGAGTGCCCTGACTGACTACAGCCACTCCCTCTCCTATGAATGAGCTCGAGCATCAGATTTGTTCAGGCTCTTTGCTGGATGCATCTCCAGCAAAAGAGGGAAGGGACTTCACCTAGCCTTGCTTGCTCTGCACTTCACCTCCCCTCCTCTGAACCCAAGCACATGCAGTTCCCACCCAAGTCCTTTCCCAGGATACACTTTGACCCTGCAGCTGAGACCTGAATGTTCTTCCCCTGGCAGCAGCTCCCCTCTCCCACAGCTGCCATCTCTGAGGCTTCTGACAAGACTCACCTTTACTGGGGCAAAAACGCTTGGACAAAACCACTTTTCCCGGAGGCCGCAGTGAGGAGCGGGAAGCCACGGTAGGAATTGCTGTAGAGAGCCTTGAGGAGCGCTGTTTACGACTCCCAGCCTTGACAGCAGCTGTAGTGGACAATAAGCACGGAGGCTGCTATTCCCAAGAAGCTCCTTCACACCCTCTTCAGGCAGCCCGGGGCTCAGCCAGGCTGCCTGTCCTAGGCCCGCAAGCCTAGTGCCCCGTGACCCCACAAGACCATGGGGTGAGGGCTCCAAAGCCAACAGGCTGCCAGCCCACACTAGCAGGAGGCCAGACAGGGTTAACACATCCCTTGGGGTATGAGAATATTTCCTAGGCTCTTACCTGTGCTGCTCCCATGGACTCCCCACTCCCCATGCCCAGTCCCCGGCCAGGCTGCAGCCCAAGCCCTCCCCCTTCTCCCTCCTCGATGCAGCACCCTAACCCTTCGCGTGAGGCAGCTGGCAGGCGCAGAATTACTTTTCATCTCTCTGTCCCGGGGGGCGGGCTTGGGAAGGGTGGCAGGCCGTGCCTGCTGCGAAGCTCCGCTAGCATATTGAAGCCTGGACCTGGCAGGAGACGTCAGCTTCAGCCTGGTTCCTGGGGGAGAGAGGGTTCTGCAGCGCGGGGCGGGCGGTGGCCGTGCCGGGCTCCCCGCAGGGGCCCCGCTTACCTGGGGGCTGGAGCCGCGTTTCCCAGGCGCCGCGCCCGGTGCCGGCCGCGGGGAGCTGCAGCCCCAGCGAGGCCCGTGTGCGGGGGAGAGCGAGCCTGGCGCGGCCG
>VYZT01055641.1:0-30993 GCA_013400735.1 Pomatostomus ruficeps | reverse complement strand
TGGCGCAGATCTACGAGTGGATGGTGCGCTCCGTCCCCTACTTCAAGGACAAGGGTGACAGTAACAGCTCCGCTGGCTGGAAGGTGCGTGGCGGCCCGGGGCGGGAGGGACAGGCCTTGCGTGCCGGGGCCGGGCCGGGCGAGCGGCGGCTGCGGAGGCGCCTCCCCGGTGCCCCGGCCCGCCCCGTGCTCACCTGTTGCTGCTGCTCGTCTGCAGTCACGGTGTCGGTGCCAACGCGTGGTGCCCACGCTGCAGAGCCTGGGCTTCAGCTCTGCCGAAAGCTCCTGGGTCTTGTCAGACCCAGCCCAAGCTTGGGCTGTGTGCAGCTGGAGCAGCTGCCAGGGGTGGTTATGGCATGGCCCTTCGAGGGTGCTCCTTGCGCTCTTTGCCTTTAGAAACTTTTCCAGGAGAGAAGGGAGGGTCATTTAACAGGCTCTGTCCAAATTTCTGCGTGGGTTAAAGCCTCAGTTGAAGGGTTTTTAATCACAAGGCCGCAGTTCTTTGTCACGTGACTGTGCTAAAGCTCTATATAAATAACTGTGTCATGGCAGGCGTGCTTGGCTTCAAGAGGGTCCCTTGAAAAAGGGTGCTGTGTCCTGGGACCGTGCTTGGGGCCTCTGCTGGAGTTTGGAAAAGGGAAAGCAATATTCTGCTCTAAAGGCTCAGCCGTGTCTTCTCTCACTCTGGAAATAGGCGTGTGCAGAGCTCCGTTAAAAGAGCTCAAGACTCTTACAGTGCTCTGCATGTGGCGACCTGGTGTTCCCTTATTTTTAATCTAAGGAACTCCAGCAAAGAGAAAGGGAAACGTGAGAGCTGGCTTGCAAAATAGCCCCTCAGCCTGTCCTGAGGTATCCGGGTGGATGCCATGGAGACTGGACTCTAAAGAGTGTGATCTGTTGCTCTCACTACAGACTGGAATTACACTCTTGTTTGCAGTATTTATTAGCAGTTCATCCACACTGCAGTTCTGCAGGAGGTTCAGCCACCACGGTTTGGGGCTTCCGTGACTCCAGCCACGTGTTCCTCTGCTTGTGTGACTGAGCAGTAGGTGAGGACAGAGCGTTAATTTCAGAGAGTAAATAAATAAATAAACGTCTGTTTCTGGTAGGTTGGCTTTCAGCTGGCTCAGCTCTCTGAAGTGGCACACCAGGTGGTGATGTGAGTGCAAACATTTGCTCCAGAGGGTAGAAACACGGTGAGAGGGATGCAGCTGTCACAGCTTAGGCTGGCACACGTCAATACAAAACTTTTCACTTTTCCCTTTATCACTCACTGACAGTTCCTAGAGAGTGCATCTCGTTTAACTAATACGTATTATTTTCTGTTATTCGTATGTGTAGGTTGAATCCTCCTTAATAAGTTCTGATTTGGGACAGTGCTCGGGTTTTGGTGTTCTTACTGGAAGATAATTCTTGTTTCCTCAGGCTAGGGCTGCTCTCCTGGTCCTGCTGCTCCTGCATGCAGTCGTGTTAATTTGATGGAACTGGTGCATTTTCTTGTCAGGAATGAGTCTGTGTATCTGTTTGGTAGTAGTGCCTGTAATTAAAGTTCAGTGTGGCATCTGAAATGCTCCCCAGATACCCTGGTGAGGGTGGAATTTAGTGAAATGTCCTGCTGGACTGGATGCTGAAATACATACATTTCTGGCTTGATTCAGTATGGCTGTTCTTTTGTTATATTCATTCACGTGTAATGGAACCATCAGCCTTTGGTTTTACCCTGTGTTTTATTCAAGTGTCACTTTTGGGATGTGTACAGGTAGATTTAAATTCCAGAAGTCCACTGTGAGAATTTGTGCACGCACGAGAGTGAGATTCCTGCTCAGATGCTGTCATAGCTTTTCTGTGATTGACTTTTCAGTGTGAAGTTTCTGTTTTTTTCAACGTGGGAACAGACTAATTCTGGCTTTAGACAGAGCAGAAAAAGAAACTTCTTGCCAAGAAAGATGAGGGCGGGCAGAACAACAACTGTGGTGGGAATGAGCCTGTCTTATGATTAGGGCAGTTGAAAGCTCTTGACTTTAACCCGCAAACAGAAAACCATGATAGCAATACAATACATTTTCTTTCCTGCTCACTCGCAAAATCCTGTTGGCAGAGCTTGGCAGGATGTGTGACCATGGAACTTACTTCTAGTATTTCTTTCTGTTAGCACACAGTTACATTGGTTTGCAAGAGGTTTTATTTGTTTTACTGACCTTAGCCTGTTTGCATTCAGATGCCTTAGGTGAAGGGAGGTCAGACATTTACGGTTTTACAGATGTGGAGTTGGTCAAGTCAGTTCAATTTGACTTTTGTGGACTTAGAGTAAAATTAATAGGTGCATATTTAAGACAAAGTGGATAAACAAAAGTCGTGTCTTCACTTGAGGAATGGACCTGTCTGGTTTTTTGGTTTTATTCTTCCTTGTTATTTTTAGAGCTATGAAGTTCTGCTTGCATTTTGCGGGGGTTTTTTTAATCTGTAAAATAAAAGAAAAGCTTCTTGAGTTGTCTTAGCTTTAGTGATTTCTCAATTTTGAGGTGAATGATTTTGGATAAGGGAAATAAATGCGAAGCTGCTGCTAAAGGTAGCAGTAGCATTTGGATGCCTGTTAAGATGGTGGTACAGCTCTCAAGTTGTGGCATTTCTGTCTCGCTTCAGAGCCAGACTGATAATGGATTCTATTTGTATGTGGTGCAGTTTAATAGAGAATTTTTAATAAGTAATTAAAAGCAATATGTCTTTAAAAACACTTAATCTACTTTAGTTCATATAAACCCTATAAACTCATTGTTGTTTCATAATTAATTTAGAGCTGTCCTACTCCACCATACAATTGGGGGAAGTGCAGCCGTTACAGACTGCCAGGGTGTAACCTCCATGAATTCCGGAAGAATCTGTGTTTTCGAGGAAGATGGTGTTTGCTTTTCTTGAAGTGCTTCAAGCACCTTGTAAAGGACAGATTTGCTGTGTGTGCAGTCTGTCCTTTCCCTGCAGGAATTCAACTGAAGTTAAGAATTAACCAGCCTGCCAGGCAGAAGTGTCCTTGCAGGGGTGTGGTGTGGGGCTTCTTTGTGATCCTTCCCTTGGTGCTCTGCAGGATAGTCTGTGGATAAGAGGATAATTCCTTTTGGTTTTGAGATTACTTGCAAGAGGAAGGTGTTGAGGCTTTTGAATAAAGTGCACAAACGCTGCAGAAGGAGTTTGCACTGGTTGTTACATCCATGAGTATGAGCAAATTCGGCACAGTGAGGAACAATATCAAGGACTCATCTTTCTTAGTGAAACAAACTGTATTCTCCCAAAGCTCTTGTCTTTTCCTTTGTAGGAACAGAATAAACTGTAAAGCCATCCTTTTCACCCTCCAAAAGTATGTCACTGAAACAAAAATCAGATGTCTCCTATGTGTGCAACATGAAGAGCAAATGATTCTGCACTATTGCATGAATTACGGGAAGCTGATGTCAGACCTCTGCGTCCTGGTACTCCCCATTCAGTTCAAACATGTGCATGGGTATACACATACACAACGTATGTACCCTCATACATACATATATGTATGTCTCTATATATGTACAACAGCTCAAGGAGGTGTATTGCAAATTAAAAACTACCAAGTGTTCTGTTTGTCTAAAACAGAAGGTGTCATCCATCTGGAAACTTGTCTAGCTCCTAATCTTTGTTGGAGTGGGCAGCATTTTCCTGAAAAGCCTTCCATTCCAGCCTTGTGTTACGTGTGTATTGCAGGTAGCTGATATTAACTGTTGACCAGATGGATCAGGAGACCTGGCTGAGGGCTCAGTCACAGAGGTACTTCACTGGCTTTCAGTGCCTTAGTGATGGCTCTGAAGGTCGCCAGCCTCTCCCAGAGCTGTGGATATCTGGTCTGCAGGCAGAGCATGTGCAAAGCTCCCTCAGGTTGGAGCAGCTGCTCATCCTGTGGCCCTCTGAAGCTCCTCCATGAAAGAGAATAAGCCAGCAGACAAAAGCAAGCCTGTCCATCTTCTGGACTGTTTCTGCTGTGCTGCAGCTGGTAGATTCTGCCAGGCTATCTTCATGCCTTGCAAATAAATTCCTGTTTAGTGGATACAAAATTATGTGAACACGTGTTTTGGTAAAGTTGAAAAATTTATTGTTTATTGGTGTACTGAGTACCAGTCAGGCAGCTTTTTTTGCTGTGGGCAGGGACACCTTCCAATAGACCAGGTTTACTCCAAGCCAGATCCAACCTGGCCTTGAACACTTCCAGGGATGGGCCAGCCACAGCTGGTCTGGGCAACCTGTGCCAGGGCCTCACCACCCTCACAGGGAAGAATTTCTTAATATCCGATCTAAACCTGCTCTCAATTTGAAGCCATTCCCCCTTGTCCTATCACTCTACACCCTTGTAAACAGTTCCTCTCCTCATATTTTGTAGGCCCCCTTTAGGTACTGAAAGGCTGTGATGGTTTGAGAAGACATTCAGAATATTTCCCTTTCCTCACAGGCAAAATTGCCTGGATGCCATAAACCAGAAGGAAACGTAAAACTTCAGCTCAGCATCTTGGCCCTGAGCAAAGTGTAATTCTGCCCAACCTCCAGCCTGGGTCAGGCTTGTGTATAGATGAGGCACAGTGTGGAGTCTGGGGGTGTCTCTGCTACACAGACCTCTCGGTGAAGAAAGAAGGCTACTTTCTGTGACTGTGTTGAGAAAGCCTGTAGTGTTTATTCCTAAGTTCATGTGCCTGAAAGGATATAATTCCCTATTAAATCTGACACTAAAAATGAAAAAGTATGTGTTCTAAATTGAATTGGAATAGCGATGTCATTGCTGTCATCACTGGTACTTCATTAAAGTCCACTTTCTCTTTAATGGTGTTGTAGGTGCTGCTCTCTGTTAGTTTTGGTTTATTTTGGTGTCTTGCAAGTTGCTGCCTTGCAAAGGGGAGGGAGGGTCTGGCTGTTTGAATCCAGTGTAGCTGAGGGTGGGTAGAAACTGCTGGACTCTTGCCATTACTCATGTGGCCCAAATGCATTCATGTGGTGTCAGTGATGTGCTTAGTCCTGGCTGCAGGGAGATATTCTCTGTCCCAGCTGCTGACAGCCTAACTGGGTTTTCTTAAACAGGGGAGAAATAATGAACAGAAGCTGAATGATGCCATACTGAGGAGTCCAGCATGGAAACCTGGCAAACACAGGTGGATGTTGTCCATCATCTTTCTCTGAACAGAGTATTTTACCTTTTATTCCCGTTAGTCCTTAAGTGGTTTGGCCACTGCATGTAGTCTGGTCTAGGTGAGGAGGGAGGAAGGCAGCTGGGCATGGCAAGGTGGTGTGGATGGGAGAACAGCAGAGTGGTGAGTGTAGAAAGTGAGGCTGGTGGCAGTGCACAGAAGTAGGACAGTGGTGCAAGTGTGGGGTCACCAGGTGTGCTGTATTTTAGGTGGAAGAAAACTGATGAGTAGTCAGCTGTGGAGAGGGCCCACCATCACAGTGTAGCAACACACACGTAATGCTCCTTAAAGTGACACTAATAGGCTGTTCTTGTAATGCCCTGAAGAAGTATGAAGTATGAGAAATTTTTTTTTTCATTTGAAGCCCTGTTGGGTGTGGTTGTTCCCCTTAAAAGTCAGGGTAAGCTCGTCTTTTGGTGAAAATTTATCTACTTCATACAATTCCAGTCAAATTACTTGAAGATTTTGCTGCTACTTTTCCCTGCTCCCTGCCAGTTTTTTCTGGAAAGCTGCTTTGCAGAATGATTATTCCTTGCAGCACAGCTCAATTTTCCAGGCAGTCCTCAGAGAAGGCTGTTCCTGGACTGCTGGTATTACTTGTTCCAACAAGTTTCTTCTGCTCTATCTAATCCTGAACAGCTTTTGTGTATGCCTGCCTGTCTTGTAAATCGCCTCGGTCTTTGCTTTTTAGAGAGCTGTGATCTTCTTCTTCTGGCCTCCCACTGAAAGATTACAGAAAGGAAAATGTTCTTCCGAAGATAGAGATCCCCGTCTGCTGAGCTTGATGTCTGTACCCGTGTGTGCCTTCTGGAAGGGGGTTGCTGGGGAAGTGTTTCAGCTCCTTGGCTCTGGAGAAGTTGTTTACTTGCTGGTACAAAATCTCTACAAGGAAGACTTTTTCCTGAAGCCTCTGGAGCCAAGCGGCTGAGACAGGCACTGACAAATACAGCAGGCGGAGCGTTCTCCCCTTGCAGCCTCCCAAGAATGCCATGGCAAATGATAATTCGGCACAATTATAGGCCTGGCAGTGGAACACGTGGAACATGGCCCTGCACTGGGATGAAACCAAGTTCTTTGTATGCCTCCAAGGCAGTGAGAGTGTATTACAGGCAGCTGCAGTGATTGCATATATTTTCTTCTTTTTTTTTTTTTTTTTTTCCTGTCACTCATCCTTGAGAGAGACTTTTTGTTAAGAAATCTGGTGCCTCTGCGGTTTGTAGTTTAAACTTGGTGTTTCCTGGGAGAATGGCCAGGAAAGGAAAGAAGCCACTGTGTCTCCTGGAAGGATAGCTGCTGTGTCTTGCCTTTCTCAGCACAGCTTGTGCTTGGCCCGAGTGCTCTGCTAGCACAGGCCTGCTGCATGGATGAGCTCTGCTGGGCAGGGCACAAGAGCCTCCTTCTGCTCCTGTAAACTTCAGTTTTAGGGTGGGTAACCTCAGCTGTACCTGTAGAGCTGTATAGTCCCCTGGAAAGGTTGTCACTGACCTTCAGTCTTCTGTATTCACCTGAGCATTGTCCATGGTGTCTGTGGCAGTTGCCAGAAGGCTGAGTGGGAGGAGAATGGCTTGGTTGTGCTGCCAGCTCCTGTGGCTAATTCCCTGACATGAGACCAAAGCTCTGTTTGGTGCTGGGCAGGATCCACAGCAGCACTAATGCTGGTGTAGGGGCAGGCCTGGTTTGATGGTGAGAGGTAGTTGTGTCCTTTAACTGTGGCTAGGAGATTTTATCAAAGAAGAAGAGTTAATGTTCTGGTAACTAAGATTTAGAGAATAGTTTGCATAAGCTGCTAACCATGCTTCTGTGGCTAATCCATATATCCTAGTTTGAGCACACAGTGGTTGCGACCTAGGGAATGGTCCACCCCTCAATGTACAATAAATGTCTCTAGCCAAACTTGAATTTTGCATACTATCTGTCCTTAATTTCAGACTGGTTTTGTCTTCATGTGGTTTGCAGGAATCATCTTTGATCTGTGATGGATTTAGAGACACAGGCTGGCATTTTTTTTTTGTGGTAATGCTTAACATGCAGCCAAAAGTACCACTGTAAGATACCCAAATAAATAGCCATAACCTCCCCTAACTAGTGGGTGAAGATGTTCCTAAGGATTCCTGCCTGCACCTCTTCTTTCAGGTCGTGCTTCTTTATGATCAAAGAGTTGCAGAATCAAGATCTTGTGTGTTTTGCAGATGTTTAGACCAACTGGGAGCCTCCCACACTGCTGAAGTTGAGCATCTAAAAAGTTAATGTCATCTGTATGTTTCTAGTGTGGGTTGCTTAACACCCAGAAAGGAAATATGTCAGGGTTGCCCGGGTGACTGAACTCTGTCATTTCCTCCTCTGTCAGGTCTGACTTGCAGTTCTGTGCTTATTTTAGCATAATTGATCTGTCCCTGGCTTTCTCAGTGAGATTAGAGGGTGCCCTCCATGTGTTAGGTGTATCGGATCACTCTGGCAGGTGCGTTCTGGTGCTGTCGCACAGCCCCAAGGCTTGTGGGTGCGTGGATTCAGCTGGAGTTTGGAACACTCTGGGCTTGAGGCTGCAGCTTGCAGGCAAGCTCAGTCGTGCAGGTGAGTGAGGGCTCAGAGCACTGCGGTGCAGTGGTGAGCTGCCTCCCACAGTCTGCAGGGGAGGTGCAAAAGCGATAATTTAGGCATTGCAGTTTAGATAACAGTTAGCCCCATTGAAAAAAATATTTAGGTTTTTTCCTCTGTGTCCAACTACACATTCTGTTCTCTTCTTTAGTTTTTGGTGCTTGACACTCACAGTGAGGTAGTTCAAAAAACATAGATAAAAGAGGCAGGAAAAGTAGTTTTCAAGGAAGGATAAGGCTGCTTTTCAGTTTGGTTTGCTCTCTGAACTGGCTTATAGGGTACAGATGCTTGTGTTACAGAAGGATGAGAGTTTGAAGAGGAGGAAGGAAGGAGTGGTACAGCAATTATCTGTTTCTACAGCTTAGCCATTATGTCAGTTCAGCAGTAACATGTAAAATCACTTTGAGACTGTTTCATAAAAGGTACCAGCCTTCACTGTGCTCATGTGAATCTTAGTCTTATTCTGTCTTATTTCAAGCCGCTTTTCAGCCAAAAATCAGTGACTCAAATTGTCTCTTATAAGACCCAAGATGCCATCATGAGTTCACAGGTTACTTTCAGGAGAATAAATGAAGAATTAGTGACAGCCTAGTGATTCTTATTGCTGCAGCAGTGTGCATTCAAAGTTACTCACATTTACTTGAGAAAAGAGGTGGGATTCTTTGGAAATGAAAGCAGCAGCCTTGCCGGACACAGTGCACTAGTCTGAATTACTTGTTTCAACACTTGAAGGAAAGGAAAGCTTTGTTTAGAGAAGATGCCAGGCAGGAGTATTGTACAGCTATTACTGTGAATAGCTCAAATAAAACTTTGTAAGAGCGTTGACTGACACATGTTCTATCAGGCTCCGGCTCTGCAGTCACTCCCCAATTAAGAATGTGTGTGTTCTTTGATACCAGTTGCAGCAAGCAGCTAGTCTCCAAATCCTCAACAGCCAAAGGTTAAAATGAAAGCCAAGCCAGGATGTTCTCAGATCTCCTTCCCTCTCCACGAAAACTTTCCACTTTGCCTGTATTGTTTACCTACATCTCCATTTTTCTAGGATGGTACTTCTGGTGAGGTGGCCAGAATTAGCACGTTGAGGACTTTTCCGAGAGGAAAAGGGTGGGGAGAGGGAAAGCAGCAGACAGGAAAGAACTGTGTTGAGAGTTGGTGGAAAAAGATGATAAAAGCACAGTTAATTTGTTCAGAATTAAGAGAGTATGCATGAAAGCTGAAGGTTGTTACGTATCTTTTAGTTGATATGAAAAAGATGTTGCTCTTGGACCACTATTGTGCTCCCAGTGCAGCACCTTTTAATGATCTGTAATTTGTCCATCTGAACAAATTAAGTGCAGATATCAAATAAATGCATAGGCCTCAAGGGGAGGATCTGTTCAAACAATGAGATTGTTGCTTCCTGATTCTGAAATACTGGGGAGTTTATCAGTTGCAGGATGAAAGTTGAGTTTGATGATGGTGTACAGACATGTTAGCTTGCAGCTTTCAGCAAAGCTAAACCAAAAGGAGGGAGCTGGGAGAGGCAGGGAATGTGTGTCTTACCCAGCAGAAAGATGGGAGAGGCTAAAACTGGCATGTACTGTGTGGGAGTGCGGTATCCACTGAACATCTTACCCTGCCAGGAACATGCACCAAGGAAAGCACACAGCCTCCTTGCAGAGGGAGCCTGGCACGCTCCAGGATTTTAGGGCTCTTGTTCCTTAAAGTTTCTCTCTCCTTTCTCCAGTTTTGGGGTGGAGATGTTAATGGGTGCACTGAAGTAGAAGCTTTTTGCCATTTCTCTCCACCCAGTCTGTTGGATTCACTGTTATGCTCTGCTAGAATCTGACTGAAAACTGTATAAACATTAAAAAATTTAGCCAGGCTTATGCTGGATAAAGGGGGTGACAGAAGGATGGGAACAACAAGAGGTCAAATTCAGGTAGGCTGGTGTTGAAATTGCAAGTTGTATTTGGAAACTTGCTTACTTGCTCTGTGAAATGCCTAGTTTTTTGCAGATTCTGTATGGTCTTTAAAGTTCTTTTGTGTCAGTATTTTCTTGCTGAAAGCTCCTAGTTGTCATGGTAGTTTCACCCTTGATATTGCAGTAAAACATGGCACTGCTTGCTAGTGCTGCAAAGCATGTTCAGACAGAAATAGCAGGTTTTTTTATGGGTAGGTTTTTGTTATAACTTTCTTCTCTGGATACTGTCTGAATGCGTTTAAGCTTGTGAGGTTTCTAGGTGGGAGGTGTGTCAACTGTCAGGTCCTCACATTTTGTGGGTTTTATTTCTTTCTTTTTTTTTCCAGAACTCTATTCGACATAACCTGTCCCTGCACAGCAAGTTTATTAAAGTCCATAATGAAGCCACAGGGAAGAGCTCTTGGTGGATGCTCAATCCTGAGGGTGGCAAAAGTGGAAAAGCACCAAGGAGAAGAGCTGCCTCCATGGACAACAGCAGCAAACTTGCAAAAGTCAGAGGTAAAGCATCCAGGAAGAAGCCTCCTCTCCAGTCTGCACCAGAATCCTCTGCTGACAGTCCTGGCTCCCAATTTCCTAAGTGGCCTGGGAGCCCGTCCTCAAGAAGCAACGAGGACTCTGATGTGTGGAACACCTTCCGGCCTCGAACCAGTTCCAATGCAAGCACCATTAGTGCCAGGCTTTCTCCTATCCTGACAGAGCAGGATGACCTCCATGACGAAGAGCTGCTTCCTTCTCTCGTCTACTCCAGTGCATCCAGCAATGTTCCACCAACTGTGACTGAGGAGCTTGAGCTCATCGATGGGCTAAATTTGATGTCTCCCAGCTCATCTGTGCTATCTACCCAGCAATCTGCCTCCAGTGGTCAGATCCAGAGAGATTCCAGCTTTTCCTTGCAGAGCCCAAATGCAGCTGGTCAGACTTTTGGCAACTCCCTGTTTAACCCTGTTGATATTTCACTGCAAAGTTCTGTCAGCCATTTCTCTGCCCCTCAGACCTTGGAAGCTCTTCTGACACCCAGCTCTCCGCCTCCAAGGGATGTTATGATGACTCAGGTGGATCCAGTTCTCCCACAGACTGGTAACAGGATGAACAGCCGAACTCTTCTGCTCCTGGGTGGACAAGCTGCCCAGAGTAAGATGAGCTCAGGCAATCCACGAGGAAAGCCTGCGGAGCAGCAGGCAGAACCAGTCGGTGCCAGTGTTTTGCCATCAACGCTTCCCATAGTGACATCTCCTCAAAACACTGCCAGCATCACCAGTTTGAAGGCTCCAGTTTCTGCAACAACTGCCCAGTCAGTCCAGCTGGGCAGTCCAGTGCTCCATTCATCTGCTAGCCCTGCTCCCTTGGGATTGAACCCGGACAGGCTGCCCACTGACCTGGACTTTGACATGTACATGGAGAACCTTGAATGTGATATGGATTACATAATCAACAGTGAACTCATGGATGGAGGACTGGACTTTAATTTTGAACCTATTCTGCCTACTCCCAGCTATCCCAGCACCTCACAGGCCTCCAACCATACCTGGGTACCAAGTTAACTTCAGGAGCACAAAAAGGTGGGTGTAGTTACGTAAAATGCTGCAGCTCAGTAGTGGAAACAGCCCTGTCTGGGATGGTTCCTGTGCCCAACTCTGCAGCAGTTAAAGGGATCTCTTTGAAAGCATAGTAAAAAAGCTTTTGGGAGAGTCATGTTCCCTTTTAGAAGGAGAAAAAGCTGTGTAAAGGTAAGTGGATTTAACTTACCAGGTAGTCAGCTCCTTTATGAAATAGAACAGCAACCTGAATGAAACTCCAGTTTTCTTCTGTCACCTGAGATGACTCCACCACAGGACATCAGGCAATACTTACAGCTCTACAGTTGACAGGAGAGGATGTGCTGATTCCGTAAATAATGACATCCACCAGTACGTACAGAATGGTTGAACTGAGCCTAGCACATGCTGTGTTTCTATCCAGGTTGTTATTACCCTTGCAGAATTCTCCAGTATGTGTGGTAGCAATGTCCGTGTCATGACTGTATGCTTTGGTCTGTGTGTAGCAGGTCACAGTCACTCTTATCACACCTTCTGCCCTGCCCCTAGCTGGGGTAGTGTCTGTAAAGTCAAGTAAGCTGGTTCACCAGCATTAACTACTGAGTTACTTCCCATTATTAGAATGGGAAACAGGAGTCTGCAGTGTGGATGGAGATGGAAGGAAGAAGGATGCGTTAGTGCTATCCCATGCACAGCAAAGCTGCCTCTTCAGCAATTTGTCGTATTTGCACAAATAGAGTCAGCTTGGCAAATAGTGTATATGACAACAAGACTCAAAAATACCTTATTTTTTGAGGGTGTGACACCCTGATTTGAAACACTTAAACCAGAGGCAGTAGAAGAGTTAGGGAACTGGAGCTGAAGGCCTGCTTCACACTTGGAACTCAGTTAGCTGATGGAAAATGAACAGACTAGAGCAGAAGCCTGATATTGGTTGGAAAGTGGAAGCCTTGCCAAGAATATTTCCTTTTTAGGCGGCAGATATGATATTTGTTAGTGTTGCAAATTCAACTGCTAATACCATCCAGCTGAGCAGGCAGAAGTAAGGGCAAATTGCAGATACTGCTTCAGTTGTGAGAAGCCCTTGAGCTTCAAAATCATGGAGACAGAAATTATCATCTACTTGACCTTAATACTCTTTCCTAGGCACCTGAGTAACTTGGAGGTGGTTTGGATTAGGTGACTTCTGTCAGTGCAGCCATTCTCAACAAGTGTCTTGGGTCTAGCCAGTAAAATGCTTTGAGCTACTGTTACTCCAACTGTGTGAACATATTGTTGCACCACTATATATTGACATTTTAAACACAGTTTAACTCCCTCTTATTCCAAGTCACATCCCACTGCTTAGGATTTCATTTCTTAGTAGTGTTCTTCTGTCTGTACTGAGCAGATCTCTTTACTATAAGGAGAGGAGGATCAGTCAAGCTTTTCTGTTTCCTTATGGGCCTTTTTGTAGTGATGTGTGTTTGTTAACTGTGTGTTTGCTGAATTACTGAGTGTCTTGAGTATCTTAAGGTGAAATACAGAATCTCAGTTTTGATTTCAAAGACAAATTTGGTTGAAAAAACAATGCTATCCTTCTGTGTTAGGACAGTTTGCAAGAGAGTGACAGAGGCTGTGGCTTTTTGAGCCCTGTTTC
Source organism: Pomatostomus ruficeps (assembly GCA_013400735.1). Lineage (NCBI taxonomy): Eukaryota > Metazoa > Chordata > Aves > Passeriformes > Timaliidae > Pomatostomus > Pomatostomus ruficeps. Next base: position 18,067 of record VYZT01055641.1, on the reverse strand, counting down.
CACTGGATATTGTTCTAAACTTTAGTGTTGTGTGTTTTGTTTGTTTGTGAGGGTTTGGGTTTTAGTTTTTATGCCATGCTAGGGCAGGCCATTTTATTTGTGGACTTTTCAGGGATGAAATATTTTCACAGAAGTGTTTTCAAAACATATGCAAGCTGTCCTGCACTCCTGGGCCAGGTAGACAAGACCTCTTTTAACAGCATACCAGGTATAGATTATTTTTTTAATAGTGTAAAGCAGAGAAACTGAGGAATTATTTTCAGAGGGTAGGGTCTAGTACTGTTGAAGATGTGGATTTAATCAAGTGCTTAAAGGGGAGAACATGAGCCCTTAAAAGCGCGGTTATGTTCTCGTTCCATGTTATATTCTGTGTGAATTGTTTAAACAAAACAGAGAAGCTACTGATGTTAAACCCCCTGTATTTGCTTTGTTCCACACGTGAAGTTGAGGTGATACTTTCTGGGAAATATGCTGGACATGAAGGAGTGAGATGTGGAACAAGTTCTGAACCACTATTGTGTTTGAGCAGAAAGCGTAGCTCCCACGTGCCTCTCGCTGTCCTGGTCACAGCAGTGCTGCCCCGGGAGGAGAGGCCACACCCTGTCAGTGTGCTTTGCTTCAAGCCTTAGATTATGTTTGCCTTTTCTGAGTTTTGGAAAACTGTTTGCCTGTATGCTGGAGTCCATGGAGTGGGACGAGGGGGAGCTTTTTCCCTAAAGGAGAACAAGTATTGTGCAAAAGGCTGCCAAAACAGAGAGGTGGATCAGGTTTCTCGCAAAGGGGGAGCAGGGCACATGTGGAGAGAAATAGGAGTGTTTGTGGGAATAGAAGGCAGAATGTTTTCTCAAATCAACGAATTCCAAAACCAAGTGAGCTGCCAACATCAGTGTCTGTGAGGAGGTCAAGGCTCTGTCAGTTCTCCCTTACTGCAGTGAGTTCCTAGGGTCCCTGTTTGGAAATCATAGTTTAGGGAGAGCTTTATATTGCTCTGGTGTGGCAGGCCTTTGTCCTTTCATATCCTTTCTGGTACTAAACTGTTTATCATTTAATCACAGTGATCACATTCTGGGTTGAGGAGCCAGAACAAAATTGAACGGGGGAAATACTTCTCTTTGTAGGCAAGAGATCTTTAGGAAAGAGTACTTAGTCTTATTTGCAGCACTTAGGAAGATATGAGCTAGTTGGTGACATGGTGCTCAAAGCTCCCATGATTTTATCCTCTTCTTGCAAGTTAAATGCCAAAGAGTTTGTCCACAGCTTCACCAGGAGTCTGTTTGAACCCTGCCTGCGTTTCTTTGCATGGAGATTAGAGATCAAACGTTGAAACTTTGTCTCTGCCCAGCAGCAATGCAGCACCCACAAACTGAGCTATTAGCCACAGAGGAAGACAGTCAGCATAGAAATAGAATTGCCTTTTTCATAAAGTGCTACAGTTTGTGTCTCACTGGTGAGTGTAAAATCCGTCTGCTCTTTTGGTGGATATTAGTTAGTTATTGTTAGTTGTTCACTTGGACTCCCTATAGCTTCAGAGTCTGGAGAACTCTTTATCCCTTGCCCAGTTTGGTCTGGATTCATGCTTTTCTTGCTCTAATTCCCTTTGCTCGAAACACTGGATTTTTGTCTGACAGAACATAAATAAATGAAACCCTCATAAACTTGCAGTTTCCCAAAGCAGCCTGTTGCTCTGGCTTCTGTTTTAACTTACTGTCTTTTCTTGTTTGGGGCTGATTCCTTTTTGTGTTGTTTGTTTTTCTTCCTTTTCACAAGTTTATTTCATGCTCCCTGTTACTGAATGCAGCTGATGGGATGTGCTACATTTATCTCGCTGTTTTGCCTTTCAAAGTGATCACACATCTACAGTGGTGGTTTTATGTCAGTGTCCTAAGTCTGCTTAGACTTATTCCAAGGCTGGTTTGAATGAGTTGTGACAGCTTTATTGAGGTGAAGCAGAAGACCTGACAAGAGATCTTTAGACTTTTGGGGGATTGAGATATCTAAAAAATGTTTAATTAATTGAAAGATAGAGACAGGATTTCTTTAAGTGGGTGAGCATAAACAGTTTGTGTGTGATCTCTAAGAATCTTTTTCAGTCGTTTCCCTACCAGTTAATACTTGTGGTTGTTTAAGGTGAAGAGTAATTTTCCTCTTCCTTGCTGCTCTCCTGCAAAGCCTCTGGTGTTAGCCAAGTCCTTCTTTAAACTTCCTTATCTTACAGAGCCTTGTTGGTGCTGTCAGCATACAGGAGGAGTGCTTGCTTTGACCTTTCTGTCTCTGTCTCACTTGTACTCTCAAGCTTGGAGCTGAGCAATTGCATCCTCCACTTGACTCTCTGTTGATCAAGGTCTCTTGTGCTCTTTGTTCTGTAGGAGCGGATTGGTAGTGATTAACTCTTTATCTATGCATCCAGGATTCCCACTGAAGCTGAGCTCTAACCAGTCACTATTTTTCTTCTTCCTAGTGTCCTTCAGGTTTTGAACATTGGGTTCTGACTTCACTTCCCACCCCAGCAGAGAAGAGAATGGAGCATGTTGGATTCAGTTTCCCTGCACATCATGCCTTGGGCAGAAGGGGCTGCCCGTCTGGGAAGAAGGGGCAACCTGCATCTGGCTGCAACAGGAAGAGTTTAAAAATAATAATCCTGTTATGTGCCATGGCTCTTCCTACAAACCTGACCCTGCCTTGGACCATCTGGAGAAACCCGTGTCCAAAGAGGAGCCCTGATAAGAACCTCGGCCAGAAGACTCTGTGCCAGGCAATAGTGTTTTCCCGTGTGATGAGTTGGGTTTGCTGGAGGAATCTCTCACTGGCTGTCCTCTCTCTGCTATGGCAGAAAGTCTCCCAGTGCCTCGGACTGGTGGAGGGCTGGCTCTGCTCTCGCTTGGCTTGCCTCATGGGGCAAAGTAGTTGGACTTTCTGATTAAGCCACCAGATGTGCACTTGGTATCCCACAGACTCGCAGAGGAGTTGGAGGGAGCTTGTTGGTAGAAGCCGTGTGGGAGAAGGGTGTGCTGTTTCAGGGGTTGGTTTCAGTGTGCCCATCACTGGAGCATCCATCATCGTTCTGCAGGGAAGGGTGGTTGTCGAGGTGTAGAAGGCTTCCTGTTGTCCCCCTGGGTGGAACAGGAGGACACTGAGTTTTTCACTGTGCCAACTGAGCCCCATGGAATCAGAAGCATGTTTTGAGAAGTCCCTATGCTGTTCTCAGCACTTTCGTGATACACCAGGCTGCTGTAAAATAAGCACAGGTGCTAGTAGCTGCTTTCTGGGACATAAAAACATTGTTTTGGGTTTGTTTTTGACCTGTCTTGCTACAGCAGCAAAATGGAAAGCCTGGGTGTGGCCTTAACAGAGCCCTGGTTGCTTTTCAGAAGGGCATTTTCTATAGATGAAATATTTTTTTACTAATCTGGGAACTTTCTACAGTGAATATGAAGCCAATGTAATGTGTGTCCCTATTACGCATCTCTCCGTCTGAGAAGGCAACAGTGACAGACTCTTTTTCAGAGCTGTATTAGGAACAAACACATTTGATGTTTGATAATGTATATGATTGAGGGGAGGGAATTGGCAGGTCCCCGTGGTTTCAAACCACTGTGGGGAAGAGTTGTACATTATTGTAATCTATATGTAAAAGTAGGTGCAAATTACATAGAAGCTTTTCTAAACCTTTTTAAATATATATTATATATTTTAATTGAAAAACGAGATTATTGGATAAAAAGAAACAAAACACATTTGCTGCATCTGTCCCCTTCATACGAGATAACACTACAGTATGGGGGGAGGGGGCAGGCCTAAGGCATTTTGGGCCAAGAAGCTGAAAATGTTGTCGGAAAAGTGAGAAGGACACGGCAGTGTGACTGGGGAATGGCTGCTCTCCCCAGAAGAGGCAGAGGGAAGGTGCCAGGCAGGGCATTCAGCCACAGCTGCTCAGGCTGGGCACTCCTGCCAAGCCAAGAGCACAATGGAGGGAATGCTAATCATTAACAGCAGTCGTTCTCAGCTAATCCCGTAAGTAGCTGGCCTGCAGTTATCCACAAGACAGATTCCCTAGTCTGCTAAGGAGATGGTGTGGACTGGATCGTGCTAGATCTGCTGACACTCTGCGTAGCCCTTATGGAGGGCATGATCAGTTGTATTTGGTAGCTCACTTTTTTGGTTTCTGAGGGTTTTTGTTTTCTTGCTGAAGTTTCTGCTACTGCTGGGGAACTTGAAGCCTGTGGGCTTACCCTCGGGGTCCACCTGGGATCCTGCTCTGTCTCTGTATTCTTGCAGGACAGAAATTAGGGGTCAAAAGATAAGTTCAGATAACTAGTGGCATGTTCCTGTCACTGTTTTGGTGTTTGCAGTGGCAGGATCTGTGGGAGACGTGGTGCTTTCATGGTGTTCTGGCAGGCTTGGTCTGGCAGAAAGACTCTCCAGTCCTTTTTGAAGGTGGCTTCAGTTCAGAAAGTTTGTATCATGCAGTGCAATGAGCCGTACTGTTTTACCAGCTTGTCTGCTCTGTTTTTGTTTTCATTTGAGTGGAGATTGAAACAGGAGTGATTGCCTGGTTACCTCCAACAAGGAGTCTTCAAAAGTCTTATCTACAGCATGCTGTGCCATCAAAGCCTTTGAATAGTTTGATAACCTTTGCTTTGAAGGCTGCCTTTATGGCAGACCTCTTGGTAATGTTTCAAATTCACCCAATATCTACATGTCTGGCCACACCTCATTGTAACAAATAAACAAAAAAGGCAGCTCCTAAGCTGGGATCCCAGGGGTTGCAGACTTGAGGCATGGGTGAACATTCTCACTGGAATTAGTTCATTACACAAGCGGATAGGTACCCTTCCCACTAACACCTGATGGCAAGTGCCACGTCTAGGAATCGGCCATTCTGAGCTGCAGTGAACAGACCTGGAAGGATTTATGTTATTTGGCACATAATAGGCTACCTTGTCAGCTTGGGTTCCTGAAGGGAACTTGATCCAATGATGTACAGAGCAAGTTGAATGGCTGCCCATGATTCACAACCATGTATCAAAGGACAAGACACCAGCGTGTGTGGTCATGTTCAGTGTGAGTCTCTGGCTCATTTCCTATGAAAACAGAACCCAAAGCAATAGAAAGGACAGTATTAGTAAACAGTGCTTAGACCAGGAATCCATGGTGAGCTGTTCCTGGCTGGTCTGTGGGAAAAGAGGTGCTGTCTTCAGGCTGTTCCAAAGTGTCCCTTACCTGTGACAGCGCTGGGGAGCTGGCCTGGTCTGTCTGCAGAGAGCCTGGCCCTAAGCACTCAGGTAGCACCCCAGGGAGATCTGACGTATCTCAGCTGGTACATGTCCTTCACCCGTTCAGCTGAAGGAGGTGCAGCACCAGGGCTCATCGTGGTTAGTGCCCCGCAGTGTGAGTTCAGAAAAGACCCTGTCCTTTGAGGAAGGAATAGAGCACACACCTATTTTTTTCCATATTCCCAGGCCGTACCTCTAGAGACAGCACTGGAGGTAGGAGCACCTCTGGGTGGAGTCCTGCTGTACCAGGTTCCTGGCAGTGACATTTCTACCTTGCAGCGGTCTGTACAGGTGCTTTCTGTCTCCTCAACACAGCAGGAACTGTCAGTGGTGGAAGAAGCTTGAGAGTGCACTAGTGCTGAGAATGGTGTTCAGAAGACTCATGGAGTCTCAATAAACCATGAATGTAATGTTGCAGGCTCAAGCAAGCAACTTCTTTGTATGTTTAGCAGGATAGCTTGTATTGTGGGCACAGAGGGCAAGGATGCAGGGAATTTGGGAGTTCTACAGACACTTCATTTTCATAAACCTTTCCCTTTTTTAGCCTGGGATATTTCGTTATGGGACACAGGCGACTCTAAAGTTCCTAAACTGCTGCTTGTGGAAAGGCTGTACCTGGCAGGGGGTTGCTCAATACTTGTCCCCTTTTTTTGTATTCTTGCCCAAAGCATTTGCTACTTGCTGCTGCTAGAGCCTGAATAATGTCTTGGTGGCTCTTCATGCTGCCTCAGCACTGCAGGCTCCACACTTTGGGCTAGTTTTTGCTCTAATGAAGGATTGGGCTGGGATTTTGAGAGCAGCTGTGTGTGGGGTGAGAAGGGCAGGGGTCAGTGACATGGGGAGTGATACTCCTGGATAAGTGCCTGAGGGGAGTGGGCAGGGGACTCTTGGCATGAAGCATTACTTTATGCTGTGTTCCTTGTCCTCACTGAGCTCAGGCAACAAGTTTCCATCTTCAGAGGATCAAATGCCATCTTACACAGCATTGAAGCCACCATGCAGCTCAGGGCCACAAAGCATTCAGGTAACTAGGCCCGTGGAGCTTAGTAGGAGGCAGACTTGTTGCTTTTATTTACACTTGGGTTTAGCAAATTGCTTGAACTTTCTTTACAGTTTAAGCATATTTTACTTCCAAGCATATACTTCCAGCTTCATGTGAGAGCTTGGAAAATTGAAAGCTTCTTGGAGCCCTTAATTTTCCTTGCTGATGTGTCTAAAAACATGTCATCACTATCCTGTGCTGCTTTAAAAACAGCAGGCAAATCATCCTGATGAGAGGAATGAAGCATTCCAGAGCCTGGGTGTATTCATAAACAAGAGTCATAATAGAAGCGAGTAGCACTAATCAGCTTTTCCAAAGGAAATGCCTAGAAAGCTTTTATGTAGATGATAATTTGTTAATTTTCTTACTTAGTTGCTTATTTATAGCCACATTCAAATGCTTCAGGGCTAGCCTTGCTCCAGGATTGAGTAACCTGTGTCTGGTGCCATGGGTAGGAGCGCCTTGGGAGTGGTGTCCTGGACTGTCACCAAAATGTGAAAGTTTAGATCCACTATTAAAAAAAAAACCCAAAGCAAATCAATCAACTTGGGGACATGAGCGTGAATGGGGAATAGCTTAGGGCTTGCCTCAGCTGCATGTCTAATGAAAAACATGTTCTAATTAATGTGGTGACTTCTGAAACCTAAAAGATCTGTCCGTGTGAAAGCTCGGAGCATGTGCTAACCCATCACCACACTCACTCGACCTTCAAGAAAGGGATCCCCTCTCTTCACTAGCCTTTATGTCTTTCCCTGACGTGTCTGTAGCTGATGGAAAGCAGTATCTGATGGAATCAAAATCACTCCTAACACTGTGGTGTAAAGCAGGGAGAAGAGGCAGCAGAAGCTGAAGGTGAAAAGAGCTGACAGTGTTGCATTTATGGTTCTTTGGCTGAGGCAGTGTTATGGTGTGTAGTAGAAGGGGATGTTCTGGGACACAAAAACAGGCCTGGTTGCTTTTCAGAAGGCCAGTGGTGTGGAACTGGTGGTGTGGGGTTCCCCAGGGTGTCTTGAGAGGTTTGGCTACATAGAAGATAGGTTACTTCTGGAGGGAGCCGCCTCCATAGGGCAGTGGGGGTGGTTCTGTGAAATGGTGCTTCCAGCACAGTGGAGTCTTCACCTGGTGCCATCCCAGGAAAGGTTTCTGCATTGCTAGCACAGATGTCTGCTGCACACAGGGCAGGCACCACTACCTGACATTGTCTCCACCACATCCCCTGTGCACTCTTCCACCCATTTCTCACAATAAATTTTTTTTAGAAAATAAACCTCTGCTTTTGTTTGCTCTCTGTAGCAGTGTAACTTCTGAACCATTACAGGCTTTGTTACCATCTGTGCTAGCAAGACTATAGAATGTGCTAGACTAGGGGGGAATGTTTGAAAAATAAAAACCTGTAATCCTCTGCTCTGTGTCTCATCCAGTTTGTTCTGTTCTCATGGCAAGGGCCAGCTATTTGTCCTTGTCTTCTTTCCTCTGCCATCCTCACCTGTTAGGGCACCCCCTCAGTGGAATGCCCCTTAATTGGCCAGAGGCAGAAGGGTTGCAGTGTGACCACACACAAAGTCTCTGGTGTGCTTTGCAGTGTGTGGAGCCCCTTGTTACAATTTGCTGGCACTGCATGGGGATCCATGGGGTGCCAAGCCCTAAAACTGACCCTGGGGAGTTTTAAATCCTGCAGGACTAGTCTAGAGTTGTTTTAGCCCCTTCATTCCTTGCTCTTCTAGACCTGAGTGCTGAAGGTGACTCTGTTTTGTATAGCTACGTTCAAATATCTTTGTGTGTCAGCAGCAGTGGTGGCAGGTAAGGAGATGAGAGAGAAACAAGGGAAGGAGTGTAGAGCATGGATTCCACTGGCCTGGTTAGACACACAGAGGGCAAGTTGGGGTTGTTCTAACACTGCTGAGGGTAAAGACTCATTTGTGAAATTGCACAGTATGTGTACAGCCAGAAAATTTGCATTCAAAGCATTGGATACTCAATATATTACTTTCGAATTCTATTCTTCACTATGGCTAATGCAGATAAATAACTGTCAGGGGCTCTTAAGGGTCCTGCTTCAAGATTTAACCCAATTGATAAAAAAGGGGAATTAGGAGGAGATCCCTTAGGGGAGCTGTCTGCCCCCCATCTGTTCCTACGGTACTTAGGGCTTCTTGCAGTCACATAATAATGGGTGCTGTTGGAGACATAAAATGCTGAAGATTTTGCAGTTGATTGGATCAAAGTGGATGTGTTCAAAACTTGCCACACAACAGGGGACCATGCATTTGCCCAGTAGCCGTTAACATTTCTTATACCTTTTTGGGCATTGGCCTGTGCCATTTAAGCATTGCCAAGGAAAACAAAATGAGACCTGAACACCTTGGCTCAGGGTTCTTTTGATGACACTGTCCAGTCGTGACCAAGAGTCCTGCCGTGTTCTGTGGGTTCAGTGCACCGTGTTTGCACCTTTCTTGCAGTCTTGGAGACCTCGTAGCTCTCCCAGGTTGTTGCCGTAAGTATTGTGGCCTGTGGAGTAGTTGCCTGCACAACAGCAGTACACAAAGCCAGTGCGAAACCAGCTTTTCTGCTCAGCAGGGTTTCTGGCCAGAGTCCTGCTTTGCCTCCAACCCCTGCTGGTTGATGAACACCTGCGTGCCACCAGTGATGGGCCCACGTGTGGAAGCACAGCGGGGAAGGCTGCTGCTGTACTGCATGTGTCCTTTGTGGTGGAGCTGGTGTGTGAGGAAGGAGGGCTGGGGCACAGGGAGATGGTGGCTGCACACTGCCTTCTCCCAAACTGTCCTCAGCTCCTGTGTGCTGTTACTTCCTCTTCACGGCTGTGGTAAGAGCAGCAGCCAGAGGCCTGACTTTGAATGAGTGGGTTGTAGGAGCTGTGGCAGTACCATTGCTGCAGTGTGACTTGGTGTTGTCCGGGGCTAGGACACACCATTCCTCCCACCGTACAGCTTGGGAGGGGCTCAGCTGTTACAGAAGCAGTCTTGGCTGCACCTACCAGCACTTCTTTCTGCTACAAGCTTTGCAAGAAACTCAGTTAGTGCTTTGGGCATGTGCCTGCATCCTCCCATCGGTAATCCCCGGTACAGTCACAGTGTCCCAGCTCCCACATGCAGGATATCCTGGAAGGTTCCTGCAGACGTACCCTGTACTCTGGCAGTTCTTCCAGCCACAGAGCAACAGGGAGGAATACCCTGGCCCAAGCACATGAAGGATGCAGGGGGTACCAGGACAGGGACCCAAGTGTTGCAGTTGCCAGACTTGTGGCATGCTGTGTGTGACTGCCTGCGCTCTCACCTGGCCTTGCCAGCAGCTCTGCATGATTCTGGTCAGGGCTGAGAGAGCACGGAGCCCTTCATCTTACTGGTGTGACTGGTGTTTGTCTGTGAGCTGCAGTGTGTGACAGCTGCCCGAGCCACTGCAAGGCCAACCCTAGGTGCAGGTGCAGAGGTGAGGTAAAGGGGAGCCAGCCTCACATCACCTGGGACAGGCAGCCCCGCAGCCAGAGCTGTGCTGTCACTGCCTTGTCCCTTTCCTGGCCAGCCCTGGGCTGCCCGGCACTGCAGGTGCACTGCTGGCTTCAGGAGCGGTGAGCCCTGTGGGGAACTGGCTGCTGTGGCTCGTCCCAGCGCTGCAGGGACAGCAGGGGGACTGGCAAGCTGGCTGGCTGGCAGCTAGGCTGCTGCAGTTAACCAGTGCTACCCCTGACAGTGAGCAGTACACCCAGCTGCCTGATCCCTGCCCAGCCCTCGCTGGGGCTAAATGATGGTATAGCAGTGTCAGTCCCAGCACTGTCTATCCAAGCCTGGTGGCAGCTGTCCCAGTCATCCTTGCACTGGTGCCACTGTTCCAGCACCAGTACTGACTCAGCTGGTACTGCCCAGCACCAGTTTTCCTGGCGTTTTACTGCCCCGGCACCAGCTTGGCCCAGTTCAAGCTGGCCTAGCCCCAGAAGAAGGAAAGCACCAACGACATGGATCAGGAAAGAGTTGGTCCTGGTTCCTGGCCTTGCTCACTGAGATCTGCTTTGGGAGTGTGAGCAAAATGCTTCTTCAGCTGCAGAAGCAGCATACACATCTTGGCCACCTGTCACCAGGTACCAGCCAGCTCCTTCCTTTTGCACACTCCACTCCTCCTTGCTGGAGTGCCACAGCCCCTTGAAAAACTTCCCACTTTTCCTATCAAACACACAATACTGCAGCAGTTGCTCATCTGAGCATGGCAGGAGGATGTAGCTGAGCTGAACAGGATAGGTGTAGCCTCAGTGAGCAGCTGCTGGCCATGGACCAGGGCTGTCAGTGCATGACCCCAACATGGCTGAGAATGTTGGGTTTCCTGGCACTGGGGCTATCTCAGGGCTGTGGTCAGCCAGGTCAGAGCAGCCATGCAAGTTTGGACCCCCTTCCCAACATCTGGCAGAAATAACGCACACATCCATGTCAAACATAATATATTTATAGCAAAAATAGGCTTTTTCTGTAGCTTCCATACACAAGATTTTCTCCCCGTACATTTACGCAGTAAACAGGTCGACTGAAGCAGCGTGCGCTGGCTGACTCGACAGCTGCCCTTGCTTCAGGCTCCCGGGTGGCTTCATTCCCCTTTTGCGGCTGCTCTCTGGAGCCTGCACTGGTGCCCTTGTACCTCTCCAGCCAGGGGTTGTGGCACAGGCAGGGAGCAGCCCAGGGAGATGGGGGGGATGGTGGAGCAGCTTCTGCCCCCAGGCAGAGGGCAAGGCTGGTGGACAGGCTGCCTCTGTTCAAACAGGGCTGTCCCAGGAGTGTCCCCCAGTCCACATTCAAGGAGAAGCTTCCTGTAGCTTACCTGTGCTGACCACAGGCTCCTCCACCATGTTGTTAAGCAAGTGACTGGGCACAGGACTTCAGCCTTCTCATGGTGGTAAGAAGATACAAACCACATTAACTCAAACACATTAACAAGCCTCCCTTGTTCCCCCTGCCTCTCTGCTTATGGGAAACATAGGAGGGGCTTAGGACTGCCAAAGTCCCCTGCAGAAACCTTCAGTGCCTGAACACTGTCAAAGACCTTCTCACCCCGCTGTCGGAGAAAGCAAAGCACGAGGATGCTCTGCCAGCAAGAGCTTCACAGTTTGGAGTTCGCTGGGTCATCTCTTGTCCATCCCAGAAGGGTTTGGCACATAGACCTAAAGGACATGACACGTAGGCAGCAAGTGCATCCCCCTGCTGTCCTGGGCTGGGGAAGGGCCCTTGCTAGGAGCCAGTGCTTCTTGCCGCCTAACCCTGCAACTCAGAACATTGCAACACACCCACACGCTGCCTGCACTGCTCCCAAGTGAGAGACACCACCCTGATGAGGACAAGCGCTCAAGGGCAGCTTTGCAAGCAGAGCAGCCACTGCAGCACACGGAAGGAAGCCAGTTGTGCCCTCTGCCCTCCCTGTGCCGCTGAGGCTCCCACAGCACCCAGGCAAGGAGCATCCCTCTAATCTGGCCCCAGTCCCCTCCCGCCTCCCTCTCCCCCAATGTTTTTGGCAGTCCTCCTTGGACATGTTCAAGTCTCCAGCATCTCAGCAGCACGGACTTGCCTCACAGTTTGGTAATTGCACGTAACAGGGCCACTCAGTGACCCCCACAAGGCGGGGGGGGGGAACCAACAAAAAGGAACAAGACAGTCAAGTAAACTAAATCAAGAAATCTCTTGCTGTCGGTCCCAGCATGACGGGTCCCGCACGAGTTCAGGAAGAGAGGAGGCTGCCTGGCCCTGCCGCAGCGCAGCTCCCACCATCTAGGAGATCATGTACTGGGTGATGGCCTGCAACGCGTACAGCAGCTCTGCCTGCATCCGCGCTTCCAGGATGAGCAGGTTCACATGGACCTGAGGGAACAGCAAGAGAGGCTCAGGCAGCTGAAGTGTGCTGTGCTCAGCAATGCAAGCAACTGCCCACCTAGGCAAGTGAGTCTTTTGTCATCAAAATGCCACCAATTTTTCCAGCTCAGGCAGCTCCCCCTTCCCCCTCCTCCCAGCCCTGTAGGCTGTGGCTGCTTCCCAGAGCTGCGTGCCAGGGAGTCCCCTGCATACTTGGCACCAGCATTCCAGGCTGGCAGCAGCACAGTCCCTGACACCCACAGCAGCCGCTCCTGTGAGTTACAGCTTGACAGAGGGCTCGCCAGGAAGCACTCACCACTGGGGTAATGACCTTGGACATGTCTGTACTGCCGGTGACCCTGGTCTCATCACAGTGGGCAGCCCCGTGCCACACTAAGCCCAAGTCCTTACAAACAGCCAGTTTCCATTCCCCCCCACCTGCCTCAGACTGGTTTGGTGGCTCAAAGATCTCCCATACACCCCCCAATGCACTCCATCTTGCAGCCCCTGCCCACTCCCAGCCCCACCACAGCCAGTCAGAGCCAGGGACCAGCTATCCCACCTTTTCACTGTGCTTGAACTGCTTCCAGAACCTGTCAAACATTTCTGAGTTTGTCTTCTCTGGGTAGCAGGTTACAGTTTTAATGTAAACTTTGAGTATTCGCTCCAGGAGCTGATTCACTTCTGCATAGTCATAATCATCGTACCTGTGGGGAGCACAGGGGCGAGTCACGGCCAGCACCTTGCCTGTGGTCTGCTTGGGGCATGGCACAGCCGCAGGGCAGGGGGACACATGGCAACAGCCACCAGGCAGGGGGACACATGGCAACCGCCAGCAGGCACCGAAACCCTGTCCCAAAGCTCCCTGTCCTGGCCAGAGCAGCTCAGTATCTCTTCCCTGCCTGTTCCAACATCCAGGCAGGTGATCCACCTCTGTTCCTTCTCCATGCTCACCTGCATGACAGACCGAGTGCCCTACCCTCCTCCCACCTGGGTCAGCTCAGTTTTCTCCCCTGGACCATGAGGTTGGTTTCCCTACCTAATGCCAAACATGCAGTGGATGTAGTTCCAGATGCCCCGCTTGAAAACAGAGGGTTCGCAGCCCTGCCGCTTGGCCATGGCACTGCTTTGCAGACCATCCACCATCCTAAACTTCTCATCCAGGAGATGCCCAATGTCCGAGTAGAGCCGGTTGACCAGTGAGAAGCCGTGGTCTTCCCAGGAGTAATCCTGTTGAGCACAGCAAGAGGATTTTGCAACTGCAAAAAGGAGCTTGGAGCATGTTCCCAGGAAGAAGGGCTGGAAACCTCCAAAAGCACAGCAGAATTCAGTGAATGTGCTCTGGGGGTGGCTCTGCCCACAACATCCCTTATCAGACAACTTTTGAATGATTCTGACCCTTGCCTCTGAGAGGGCCATGTGAAAAAAATCATCAACCCTTGGGGACAGAAGTCACCTCCCTCTTCCCAACCCTAGTGGGGCACGGCAAGTCTGTGTGGGCAACTCTGCCACTATTTACTGCTGGAGAGGAGAGGAGAGGGAGAGAGAGAGGAGAGGGAGAGGAGACCACCAAGAGAGCAGGAGTCTTACCTGGACTCTGAATACCTGCGTCTGATCCTCATCACGCCGGGCAAAGTCCTGGTATCCAAAGTCAGGGTCCTGCATGTAGCATGCAAGGTTGGTGGCACCGGTGACTTCCCCATCAGTATCTGCAAGAGGGGAGAGCCCTGCAGACGGGTCAGAGCAGTGCTCAGCTGCCCTGTTCCCAGCCACATCAGGCATCAAAAGCCAGACCTTGCTGTGCCCCACATGCATCCCACATGCCCCTCCGAACCACGCATCACAGAAAATGTAAGGCATGGAGGAGTAACAAACACCCAGGTGTGCCATATGAACTCCCACCCTGCACACCCACCTCTGCTCCCTGCCCCTCACCTTCCTCTCGGTCCTGCTGCAGCAGCCTCATCTCGTCCCTGCCTTCAGTCTCCACATGGATCCGCTGCATGCGTTCCCGGAGGGAATCCAGCTCCATGCAGGAGTCCAGGGACTGCACAGACACAGGCTTGGGGGTGAGGGCAGTGGTCCCAGCAGCGTCCCCCCATCCCCTGCAGACCCACCCTCGGGGACTCACCCGCTTGCGGTTGATGCGCAGCAGCTCCTGGCTGCAGCTGTTGCTGGCGGTGGCCTCGCAGAAGCACTGGTTCCCGAGTGACAATGGCTTGAGCGAGCCTCGGCCCCCCAGCCCTTCATCCTGCTCGCAGCCACAGCCGAAGACAAAGCTGGCGAGCGCATGGCAGTGTGCCAGGAGGACAACGGCGTGCACCAGCTCCGCCAGCGACCAGCTCCACTCGCTGATCTTCAGCAGCTTCTGTAGAACATGGACAGACCAGCAATGTGACACAGGCAGGTGGGCAGGGTGTTGGCAGTCCCTGGGGACGCTGCTGTCCCCACTGCCATCCTGGTCCCTGGCTGATAGCCCTTCCCAGTACCTCAATGTGCTCCTTAGTGATGAGCCACGGCCGGTGTGCCAGGATCTTGTTGATCTCATTGAGGTTGCGGAGTTTAGGGGGGATGAATTCGAGGCCGCGCAGCCACTGGGGGTCACCCCCTGCCCGCAGGAACTGCAGCACGTGCAGGTTCACCAGGTACCGGCACTGGTGCCGGGCAGCTGCCTGCAAGAGCAGCACATCAGCATCCATGCACTGCCCCAGCAGGACAGGCATCCCACACCCACCTCTCACTCAGCCTCCAGGACACCATGAATTTGGCCCCTGATGAGAAGCCCAGGGCACAGGCCGTCTGCTGGAGGTTGAGGAGAGCCTCACAGGGCTGAGTCCCCCATCCCCTTTGGCAGCTCCCAGCAGGGCTCACCATGATGGCGATGTAGTGCCGGCAGTCAAAGGGCAGTGGGCCATCCATGTGCATCAGGTAGTGCTGCGTCTTGAGGAAGCTGTCGAGGTACTGTGGGTGGTAGCCCATCTGCTGGGTCACCGCCTCCAGCCGCCCCCGGCTTGCCAGCACCTTCACAAAGAGGAACTGGGGGCACTCAGGGTCGCTGCTGGACATCTTCACTACCTGCAGGAAACATGCCCTGCTTAGTTCTCCCCAGAGCAGCCCTGCTGCAGCAGCACGCCCCTGCAAGGGGCAGAGATCCCCTCTCCCAGCTTGGTGCTGCCAGAGGGATACTTATGGCTATTAGGCAGAGCACTGCTCAGTGCCACAGGTAGCGGGAGGACAGCAAGGCACACAGGTTGGTCTCTGTCTGGGAGAAGGCACTGCGTGGTGAGTGGAAGCAAAGGGCAAACTAGGAATTATGTTTCCTGTAGTGGTGCAAAGCTGGATCAGGAGAAACATGACACAAAACACATTCCAGAATGGAGCAGCTCTCCTGTCCAGTACCAAGATGGGAGAGAGCTGTGGAGACAGCAGAGGGGTGCCCAGCCTCAGGGCAAGCCAAGAGGCAAACTATGTCCTGGTACCTTCCATGTGATCAGGAGCACACAGAAAGCTGCCCCCACGTTGCCCAAGCAGACAGCACGGGAGTGGGTCCTGCAGCACGGGGCACAGCTGTTACTGTGTGTGCCCACCACAGAAAACACAGATGGGCAACTCAGCAAGGGGGGCAGCAATGCCCACCCCAGCCTTGCATCAGGGCCCCAGCTGAACACAGCTCCAGCCCCTCCTGAGGGGGTGGTGGGGACAGAGGGCAGGGATGTTGGAAAGGTGCCCAGGCAGCTGCTGTGCTCCAACGACTGTGTTGCCCCAACTCCCACCCGACAGCAGGGTCTGCACCTGCAGCCTGCCCACCTCGAGGTATGGGTACAGCAGGTGCTAACCCTCGTCACACAGAAAGGCACAGCTCCTGCTCGCATGTGGGAGCCCAGGCAGCACCCTTGGATGCAAAGGATGCATCTCTTCTCCCAGGCTTGAAATGAAATCTTGCCTGGGAAATTCTGGCCCTGCTGACACTGCTGTCTTCTTCCTTCCACCTGTCTCTCCAGTGCAGTCACCCAAAGGCTGGTGACTGGAGCATGGCAACAATGCTGGCATAGCAGAAAACGAGGAGCACTTCTGCAAACCACCAAAGCCACAGGGTGCATGGCAGAGCACCCCGGGGTGAGGGGAAGACAGAACAGGGATGAGCTGTGTGGCAGCACAAAGCAGTTGCACCCACACAGGCAGTGCAGGAAGCAGCTCTGGCTATCTTCCAGATCCTGCAGTTCTGGTGGAAACACCATCGCTCAGGTGTCAAGAGATTTACTCGATGACATTTGGAGTGTCCTCTTCACTTCCTCTGGTAAAAGAGGTTCATAAAACCCAAAACTCAAAAGGGAAAGAGATGAAAAGCACCAGCTTCTCTGCTCTTCTTTTGCAGGTCACTTCTGGCTCCACAGAAGATGAAAGCCAGAAGTGACCTGCAAAAGTCCCGTACAAAGTCCCTCTGCCTGGGGAAATGAGATGCCATGGGGACACCCAAGGGGCTACAGCCACCGGTATTCTCCTGGTGGGCTGAGGTGGAGGAGCCAGGGGCTCTTCCACTCCCCCCTGGGAAAGGTGGTCCCCAGTAACAAGCTGTGCAACCAGCCCATGGCTCAGCCTTTGGTGCTGCCAGCTCTCCTCACTCTGCTTGTCCAGGTGATGATGGAGCAAGCAACCAGGCAGATACGTCTTGGACAGAGAGGATGAAGGAAGGAGGGGGATGAAGGTGCAGAACAGCCATCACCTTGGCTCTCAGCCCCTGGCCAGGCTATCCTGCCCACTCCCAAAGGCACCAGCTCAGCCCAGGGTGTCTCTTACCAGCACCACCTTCCACATTCCCTCAGTTCTGCCTCCCCAGCCTCTCGCATTGCCCCCAGTGCAATTCCTCACCCTCCTCCCCTGCATCCACTCGCACTCCCGGGCTGTGAGAACACCGCCTCCCTCCCCAGGGGAATGTTCGTGTGTCCAAGCCCCCTGAACTCTAACAGGCACCTCGACTGCGTACCCACCACCAACCTCGCCCCCTCCCCGCCCGGCGGAGCCGCCGGGGGAACCGTGCCCCGACACTCCCGGCCGGCAGCCGGGAGCGCACAAGGAAGGCAGGAGGCGAAGGAGACCGGACAGCGCCGGGATGAGCGGGAGAGGGGCCGGCGGACCCCGCCGCGCTCCCCGCCCGGCCGGGGCTCCATCCCTTCGCCCGGAGAGACCGCTGCTCCGTCGGTACCGGTGGCTCCTCCGGTAACGTTCGCTGGAGACGGTGCCGCGGCGGCACCTCTCGCCCGGCCTCTCTGCCCGGGTATTCGAGAAGACGGGGCAGTACGAGTGTCCGCGGCAGGGACCCTACGGCGGTGCCGGCGGCCGGTACCCGGGGCCGGTACCCGGGGCCCCATTGTGCGGGCGGCGGCGGCGGCAGCGCCCCCGGTGAGCGGCGCGGGCAGTGCAGGCGGAGAGAGAAAAACAAGTTTGATTGGCAGTGATGGAGCCACGGCGCCTCCCGCATCCCGCACAAAGGGGACGGCGACGGCGCCGCCGTACCGGGACCGGCACCGGCACCGGGAGAAGGACCAGGACCAGGACCAAAACCGAGATCAAGCCGCCGGGCGCGGCACCGTGAGAGCGCAGCCTCGCCAGTCCCGCGCACCGCCAGCGGGCAGCGAGAATGCCCCGGCCTGCTGATGCCGCAGCCGTGCCGGCCCGGTGGCGGCGAGCAGGGCGAAGCCCGCTGCTCCGGTACGGGCACCGGTGGTGGCGGCGGGGCGAGTCCTACCTGCCCCGGCAGCCGCTGGCATCGGCTTCCTCGGGGGTGCTCCACGCTCTGGGGACACACGATCATGGTGAGCCCGTGCCGTGCCGCGCCGTGCCAAGCCGAGCGCAGTCCCGGTGCCCGGCGCCGGTGCCCTCGCCCGGTGCGGCCGCCGGCAGCGCAGAGC
>VYZT01055640.1:0-30555 GCA_013400735.1 Pomatostomus ruficeps | reverse complement strand
CTTTCACTACCTTTGCATTTCCTTCTTGCCTCTTCCTGTGACCAGCAGGTCTTGACTCAGGCGTGCCAGTCTCCTTTCCTCTTATACCAAGGCACTGAGAGCTCTTGTGCTCTATGGAAAACTTCCTTAAAGATCTGCCAGCTTGGTTCTGGTCCCTTGTCCCAGAGGACACTTTCTCAGGTGGGCTTTTTGACTAAACCCTCCCATCAGGTTGCAGTGATGGCAATTAGGTCCTAAATTTCTAGCAGCACAGTGGGTTTCAGCTCCTCCTGTTTGTTGCCCATGCTGTATGCATTGGTGTAAATGCACCTTAGCTAGGATGTCAGCCGTGTCTCCTTCCTAGAGAAACACCCTTTATAATTAAGATAGACACCTTTAATAACCTCTGTACACAATGAAAAGAAAGTGATACTTTTACATTTCATTTTATCCCTCTTGTTTTAGACAGCTGCTTTAAAAAGATGTGATTAGGTCCCTAAAGTGCTTATTGCTTTCCTGTGGTTGTGAAGAAAGGCATCTGAAGTTGATCAGACAAATAGCAATCTAGATAAACATTTACCTGCACAGGGAAGAATAGAAATCAGGATCATAACTCTGGATAGAAAATAAACTTAGTACTGCAAATGCAGCCAGCAGTGAGTATTCTTCAGGTGCTTATAGATCAGTGTACAGAATGTGCTGGCCCAAATAAAGTGGCAATTTAAAAAAAAAACAAAACACAAACCCCCAGACATTAAGGATGGGAACAAATTGCTAAATTACAGGTATTTGACCACTGTTATCCTGTGTCTAGCAAAAGTAGGTAGTGAAGAGGCAGCTCCCTTAACTCATTTCAATCTGCTGATGATTCATACCAGAGTTCCAGGAGGAAAATCAGATTCAGCAGTTTTTGACTGAGTCTTAGAGAGAAGAGCCAATGGGACTCAGACCTGGTTCTAAATGTAAATCTTTCCATGGCAGTGAATATTATTTTGTAATCTTCTAATACTTTCTGTGGGTGCTTATAAAGAAGGGATTGGTTACTTTTAGATATGGAAATTTCAATACACATGTGTACAAAAAACATAGAAAAAATAGGATATGAGTCTAAAAAAGAAATATAACTCCATGACAACTGTATTTGCAGCAGGTGAAGGACAGAACACGATAGCTATTAATAAATAATATTTTATTATACATGCCTGTATTTGGATGCCCAGTTAGGTACCTAATTGCATGAAAAATGCAATTGCTGTGTAAAACAACATTAATTTTCAAGCATGCCTGCTGAACTTGGGGTTGTCATTCAGGTACCTGCTCAATTGCACGGTCTTGTACCCCACCTGCAGAAAATATCTGTGTGCCTGTCAGAAGTCTGGCACAGGTTATTAGTGAAGAAAACCAGGGCTTTTCAGGTTCAACAGGCAGTCCCATGATCTATCTAACACAGCTGACAAATTTCATTATGATTCCTAACTAGAGCTCTGGCAGTGTAACTTTGTTTTGTTTTGCTGAGGGGATGTCCAGGGAGAGCCCCTTCTCTCCTCAGACTGTAGATGCTTTTGATTTCTTGGGTTTCAGCTCCAGTTGATGAGTTCTCTTCTATGCTTACCTACAGTTCTTTTTCTTTTCTCTATTTCTCTGACACATGCTGCATGCCATTAGAGAGCAAAAAATACTACTAGAACTCCTATTCTTAGTGTTGGTCCATTTGCTTTTTTTGATTATCATCCTAACTGTCAAAGAAATGAAATGGCATTGCTTTGCAGTACTGCGCTCCATAGTTCCGGGTTTCACACTGTTCTTTGTTTCCTTGACAGGTAGAAACTGTTTCTGTTTTTCCTCATGAATGCTTTATGTGTGATGCTGAACAGCTCATGGTGACAGCTGAAACATAGCAAGCCGCTCTAAAGGGCATTTCTCAGATGTGTTTCTTTGCCCTTTCTTCACACTGGACATGTTAATAAGGCTCAAGACTACCTATGTTTTTCTGTGGAGAATAGGATTTTTACAGCTTAAATATCTCTACACTCTTGTAAATATTACCTAGGTGACAGAACATTTGGATTTGTTCTGGGAAGATTCGCTGATTTCTTTTTCAGCTTTGGCCTTTGAAAAGATTCTTTCTTGAAGCAAAAGTAACATTGCCTGCATTTTACTGTAAATTGTAGACAATGAGGTTGAGGGAATGGAGCACTATGTGACTGGCCTGGCAAGGGACAAATGAATAGTGAGAGAGGGCACATAAAGGGACAGGTAAGAGCTAAACATATGGTGAAGCAACCATTTCTTTCCAAGAAGCTGAAGCCTAATTTAAAGAGGACTTTGCAGCTGTCCTTTTTCAGAGTCTAGTTCAATGAAGCACTGGATGTTGGAGCTGAAAAAAACTTTACAGAGAAACAAAGTCTTGACAGACTGTAGATAGTTCTGATGACATGGTTAAACTTTCATCAGACACTAGGCAGCCTGGTGGTTCTTGCATGTTGGTGGTGCACCAGTTCCTTGAGCAACTTTCTGGCTTTCTTATCCTCATCCAACAGAGAGTGCCTGTGCAGAAACATCAGGGTGGCTGAGAGCCAGCTCTTAAGCTCCCTGAGCAGCTGATTTGTAGATGGCCCAGCTCTCCCGGTCTCCAGATCAGTGCTCAGAGGCATATGTCTTGGGGTCCAAAAGGCTGAGAGCAAACAAGAAACTTCTGCTCTTAGTCTCCCAGCATTTGTTTTTCTCTCACAGATGTTATCTGACTTTTAAAAAAATCCCATACTTGAAGGACAGCTGATGTGACAGTGGTGAGAGATGCTCACTACAGCTTTCCAGCACTCTTCACAGAAAGAAAAGACCTTGTATGGCCTGTTTCCACCAAGTGTTTTTCCATGGCTCTCTGTCATACCATGTCATTGCCACTAACTGGATTCTTTGATCTTAGCTGGACAAAAAAGAAGCTGTCATCTCTTTAGATGGTGGTTTTCACTCACTCACTTTGTTGTAATCTATTGGCAAAAGCTAGACCTCTCTCCAGAAAGCAGTTCTCTCATGCATTTATAATCTTCTTGACCTCTACAAGTTGAGGACTCTTTGCCTCCAGCCCTGTTTCTCAGAAGCAAGTGTCAGTTGGCCACTGTAGAGCTCTGTGCCATTGCTAGATTGGTCCCCATACCTGACCTGCAGAAAGCAGTATTTGCTGCTACAATACTTAGTCAGCCTTCAGTTTATCCTACTGATGAATACTGATCTTTTGGCCATGCTATAAGGAAACAACAGCAGAGGCAGTGATTGGGATGCTGATCTTTAGGTGCTGGTGGACAGACAAGTAGGCATAGATGCTGAAAGATGAGGAGCAGTTTAAAAATCACTGTGATATCAAAACTTTTCTTCATATCTACTTTGCAAAAACTGCTCCATGGAAAATTTAGCATTTCCTGGTGTTGATACTGTAGTTCTAAATTGCACAGATGAGCACAGGGCCACCTCTAGACCAAGGGGCAAGGGAATGCAGCAGTTTAGTTCTCAGTTCTGGTCCTCAAAGCTTCCAGTTTGGGCATCTGACTGAATACGCCAGAATTCCCTCCCAGCTTGTAAACATTTTTCCCCAAACATCATGGTGGTGGAGAAGGGAGAAGGCATTTCTGCCATGGGGTATGGAAGCATGGATGTGAACTGGGAAGATGTAAGGTTAAACATGACTTGCTGACTCCTAGAGAGCACAGTGAACTCAGAGACGACTGTTTTTGCAGAGGATGCTATTGAAGCTTTCTAGTTTGCATCTTCTCCTTCGCTTTCCTTAGGTCATCGGTAGTGCAAAATCAGGCAATAAAAAAATACAATAAAGGAAAAGAGTTTTGCTCTCTCCAAC
Source organism: Pomatostomus ruficeps (assembly GCA_013400735.1). Lineage (NCBI taxonomy): Eukaryota > Metazoa > Chordata > Aves > Passeriformes > Timaliidae > Pomatostomus > Pomatostomus ruficeps. The sequence continues at coordinate 26,723 of VYZT01055640.1, read as the reverse complement.
AGCAATTACCTGATCTATAGATGTGTGAGGAGATAAAAAAATTGTGAAAATAACTATAAAATAGTTCCCTGATCAAATATTTCAGACAGTGGTTCTCTCCTCTGAGAAAATAATACAGCCTTAAAAAGGTACAAAACTAGCAGAGAAGCCCCCACACATCCATGCATACATGTGCAAGCAGAGAACTATAAAATATATTACACATAGGATCTCAGACTTATTCCAGAATATGCCTGTGGATTACATTTCAACAGAATGAATTAAATAAGAAAATGTTGACCTCATTAAATGGATTCTAGTTTTATGTCTGTGTTTGTATCCAACAGAATATTTGTGTATTCATAAGAAACAAAAAAGCTGTCATTCATATGTAGGTATGTATCAGCTAAATAGCAGAGGACAAATCATGTTGTTTTGTTAAGCAAAAATAGCATTTCCAATCTCTTCTCACTATTATAGTATTGTAAGTATATTTTTACTCTCCATTTACATAGTAACTTCATGAAAAGTGAATAAATTGAATAAAATGAACTGTATCTGCTGTGTAGATCTCTAATCCCTTCTGTTTATATTCTTTTCTCACAGAGACTGAAAGATTTAAAACAAAGGGAATTTGCTCGAAATGTGGCTTCAAAGTCGTGGAAAGATGAGAAGAAACAGGAAAAAGCACTCAAACGACTTCACCAGCTTGCAGAGTTACGGAAGCAGTCAGAATGGCAAGTTTTTAAAATTTTTATGAAGTTTTAATGCCCTCTTTTCTCCCTTCCTGAAGAAATATTAATATTTTTACCCCTACACGAGGTCATATACAGAGATTGTGTGTACTGTAACCTGTTTTCAGCTGTCTTCAACTCCAAATATTCCTGCTCTGCAAACCATAAATTGAAAACCCCCGACTTAATTACATCCTGTTTGAAAGTTTGTTGTTTTCTCTCCTGTAGATAGTTATTCTCATGTCTTCTGAATGGAGTGTTTTGAAGATGCTTTTATAATATGACCATTTTACCTTACCCAAACTGACCTGAAGAGATTAGTATGACTGACTTAACACTTGATTGTATGTTAATGGAAGAGGATAAACCCTTTGTGAATAATTTTTACTACTTATAGGGTACTGGCATTATTCTCTCAGTTTCTCTGTAAGGTAATCATTTTTTGAATGAAAAACAAGTAATTAACTGAATTAAGTTTGTCTAATACCGTTAGCTCTATTGATGAATATCAAGATACAGGACAAAGATTGCAGTAACAAACCTTTAAATTTGAAAAATCACCTTTGTTTAATGACACTGAATGCTTCAGTAGAATAGATTGGCATCACACCACTTGTTTCTGTTAATCTGTGACCACAATGAGTTAATCAGATAAATAAACTGGCATTCTTTTAAATTCATCTCAAGACTACTGTACCCTGGAAATAATAGCATTCAGAGTTTATTACAAACTCATTTTGGCCAATGTAATTGCTTTTGAGCAATCGGCTGAAATATAAGAGTTTAGTGCTAATATATCACTTTTATGATTACGACTCCATTTTCATACAAATCTGCTGAAACAAATGTAACTGCCTGTGGGAAGCTTCCTTTATGCCCACGCACTTGCAGATGTAGTCTCAGATAGACGGAGAATGTTGGTGATAATAGGAAAGCCAAAATGAGACTGGGAGGGAAAGAGCAGGTTTGCTTTTAGGAAGAGCCAGGAGTCCATATTTTGCAAAGAGTGTGGAAAGCCAGAGCTTGCTATTCCTCTCTGTAATCACTAATCAGCTCAGGGGAGGCTGAGTGCCGTGATTTTGGCGGAGGGGTAGCATTCCTGGTTGCTCAGGGAAGACCAAATGTCAGCTTCTGTAGGCAAAAATCTGCACACACATACAATTGTCACCATCCCTGCGTGCTGCCTCTCAGGTTCCAAAACAGGTCCTTTCAACCAGCTAATTCAATTTGACAACAAAATTATTGCTAATCTTGTGCACAGAAAAATTTTATTTTGCTATTCCAAGAAGACTTTGATGAAGGATCTCTTTATATGCCTTCTCCAAGAGATAATTTCTCTTGATGTACAAATAGGGGTTAATTTTTATCTCCTGATGCCAAGTTTCTGGCAAATGCAAATATATTCTCTGAAAAGCACACATATTTTCATACTATGAATCGACCCTACTGCAGGGAGTCTTTCTGTCTTTCCCCTTGCTGAAGATCAATGTATTTTTATAGCATTTATAAAACATGATTGCCAATTATAGATAGCTTATATGAAGATATAGCAGTTTTATTTTTTTCACATTTAATTAAAATATTTTATAATTTTTTATCAAACTCTTTATTTAATCTGGTTCCAATTTTTGTTTCTTGTTAGTGTATTGTAGTACTACATTGATAGCAAATATAGATAATTAGTCTAATAAAATGTTTGTTTAAAATATATCTTGAAAAAACACTTTTATGGTGGCTATAGATGTCACAATGTCACATCTCTAATGGAAAATGGCAACAGTCATTTTGGTCTCAATTATCTATTTAAGAATAGATAGGTTTTCCTTCTTTTTTGAGGCCCTAGAATAGGTAACCTTTTTTTTTAATTACAAGAAATTGAAATCACATTTAAAATCTGAGATATTTTGAAAAAAGGAATAATGCAATTAATGAAAGTAAAATATAGAAAGAGAAAATGTGACAAAGTAAGTCAATTAATGGTTGATAATGAGACCAGTGAAGTTGTGATTTTTTTTCCCTGCCAATGTTTGCTGACAGTTTTAATATCAATATCTCTTTGAATATTTTTCAAAGTCATTTGTCGTGGAATAATTTAAAGATAAAATAAGAATCTACTCTTTAAAAAGTCAAACAAACACATTCCTCCCTAAGCAAGCAGAATGTTTCTCTTTCTCTTCTAGAGTTTGATTTTGCAGATGCTCCAGGTGGAAGCATCTCTTTTTGAATACAGTACAATTTCCTTTGCAGTGGCCTTTCAGAAAACCAAGACTTACCACAGAATATATTCCCCTAAATAGAAATTCAGAGTAAAACCAGTATTTGTCCTGCTTGTACAAGGGCATAACTCTGAACAAGCTTTCCCTTGTAAAATCTTGAGTGACACCCTCCTTCACCAGATGGACATTGTCAAATGCAAGCTCTGTCATAACTTGATTACTTAATACAGATTTCTTTTTTCTTTTTTTTTTTTTACCTTAAAGCATCACTAGGAGTGGACCATTGCTTAAAGCCCCCCGATTAGTCCTGGAAAAGCAGCAATCACCAGATGGCATTTTCCTGTACAAGGGCGGCAAGTTCACAGCGAATTCTCAAAGAACCATCGCAAGTGAAGGACGAGGTTTCTCCAAACGCATACTAGAGAAACAAAAACTTATTATAAGCAGGCACCATCTCCCTACTGAAAGACATCATGCACTTGGAAATCACTTCTCACAAAGGTTCCCGGATAGCACCAATACCTCCCAAAGGGCAGGAGTGTCTTTTTCATTCTCTAAAAAGGTCCCTTTGAAGCTTGAGTCCTCGGCATCAGTCTTCAGTGAGAACTCTGAAGAAGGAAATGATTGTAGTGAATCGCCCAACCATAAAAAAAAGCAAGGTATTGAGGGCTGTCACTCGGTCACACTTTTGGAGGAACACCTGAAAGCAAATTTGGATAAAAAGTCACCTATTACACAAGCACAAATGGATTTGGATAACAGTACATCTAGTCATGTAGCTGCAAAACCTAAAACTCTAAAGGAAAATGATAAAAGTAGTGATAGAGAATCAGAAGAAAAATTCAGAGCTAATCCTTCATTCTCTAAAGTCAAAATACAGCTTTCAAATTTGAATTTTTCTGCTTCACTGAGAGAAACAGAGCAAGAGAGCAAACTGAATGAATCTCACCAATTCTTAGAAACTCCCATTTCATCTCCATGCCAAGCTAGCAATTCTTGTACACAGCTGAACACCTACAAGCCCAGCAATGCCCACCTGCCTGACCAGTTATCTGAGCTCCCACGACAGCCAGCACCTGAGCTGACCTGTTCAAGCAACAGTAATGACAGTCCTGGAGTGATAAAAAGAGAAAGATCTTTGGATATTTCAGAAAGCACAGATGGACATATGGAAACAGTTCCAAAGGAGACCATGGTTAAAGAAGTTAAGCCCCAGACATTGCCTTTCCTCCATGTAGTGAGCAAAGATGGCACCACTGCTCTGCAGTGGCCCACAGAATTACTTTTGTTTACAAAAACGGAGCCTTGTATTTCATATGGCTGTAATCCATTGTATTTCGACTTTAGACTCTCTTTAAATCACAGAGAGGGTAAACAGCATGAAACAAATAAAGTAAGCTGTAAAGAGCTCCCTAAAAATAAGACTGCAGATGAAAATGAACCCTCAGGTTTAATAAAACACAAACAAATGTCAAATGAACAAGATAATCAGTTGTTGAAACCAAAGAAGATGAAAGGTTCCCTAAACCCAAGAAAGTCCAAGCAAAAAGCTGAGTCAGACATAGGGAAAGAAATGAATGAAAATGGTCAAAAATGCATTGCAGATGATTTGAATGAAAATATACCCAAAGTGCCTGCTTACCTTGATGTCTCACAAAAAGATGATGTGACAGAAAAAAGTCTTTATACAGCAACACTGAGAAGACATTTAAAACATCATTTCCATAGCTGTAAAAGAAAAACTCAGAACATCAGAAATGAAAGCATTTCCTTTTCTGCTTTTATGTCTAGGATTAAAAAATCTAATTTTAAAAAATGTCATTTAATTGATTCCGAAGAAAAATATGAAAACCAAAATGACTGCAGATCCCTTCAAAATGTGGTCAGCTGCAGCAGTGATGTAAGTGACAGTGGAAAAGACTCAAGTGGAAGTTTCTTTAGTTGTACATCCAATTCAAACAGCAGGTATTCAGATAATGAAGGATGTGGAAGTTACACAAGATGCTGGAGACTCCCATCTCCTCAAAAGTCCTTGTCTGGCAGACATTCCAGCTATTCTGACACTTCAGTTAGCAGTACGAGTAGCTACATGAGCTACATGAGTCCCACATCAAACAATCACAGCAGAAATCATTTGCTTTGTTGTTGTAAAAGAAAAAGCAAGACAGATGAAAGGCACAAATGTAAACACAGAAAGCACAAGTGTATTTTCACTTCAGATGATACGGATGAGGATTATCTTTGTCATAGTAGAAGTCACAGAACTAGAAACTGTACTCAGAGGGGCACAATTAAATACCGAAGATGTTCAAGACATAATGTTTTACAAATCAGAGACCTATCTAAATACAGCAGATGTAGACACCAGCATTTTGGCAAAGCGCATAGTAGGAGTAGTAGCTACCACAAATCCAAAAGTGGTTCCACCAGTGATTCAAGAAGCAGTGAAAGATCATCTAGCAGCAGAATATCAGGAGGCAGCAGTACGAGATCCTTCTCAAAAGAGACTGACAACTGTGACAACAAAACAAAAGAGGATGCTGAGAGAGGTTCTAATTCTGAACCAGGAAAAGCTGAAACTGCACATTACAACTCTCTGAATGTGAATAGTCAGTCTAAAAACTTTGCCACCTGCTCTTCCAAAAACCTGGCAAAAGACATATGTGGAAAAAGAAAGTTAATGACAGCCAAGTTACTTTTAGAAAGAGTGCAGTCGAAGAAAACCCAGGAACAGATGCATGATTCAGAGAGATTTTCAAACAGTAGTGGGGTAGAATTAAAGGATCACTCACAAAGTCACTTTGCTCTTCAGTTTCCATCATCAGTAGATGACATTGCAATGTTACCTTTGCCACAGAAAGTGCTAAGCATGGGTGAAAATGACATGGGGCATAATGAAATCAGTTCGTTGGAAAACAGTGTGAAGAAAAACAACTCTGAAGCATCAGAGATAAGTAATGTGGCTCTTTCACCTGGAACTGATTATGATCATTGTGTTCTTAAAGACATAATTCAAATTGAAACGGGCTATGAGAGCCCAAGCATAAAAAGGAACCCAGTAATAAAGGAACAATCCAATCTCTTCATTAGTGAAGTGCAGCCCTTTATACAAAGCTGTGATCCAGTACCAAATGATTTCCCTGGTGCTTTTCCCTCTAAGAGATATTCTGTTGTTGCTAATTCAACAGAGACCAAAGAAGAACTACATGATATAAACATGGACTTGAACCGGGCAGGAGGCAGTTCAGACTCTTTTTGTGACAATGCTATGCAGAAGTATGGTGACACACTAAATGACGTAGAAGTGTACAGTAAACCCACCTCCCCTCCTTTAACACAGCAGCCTATCACATTTACACCAGAAGAAGTAGACAAATACAGGTTGCTGCAGCTGCAAGCCCAGCAGCACATGCAGAAACAACTTCTGGCAAAACATCTGAAAGTTTTGCCTGCCCCAGGACCAGCTGCCTTCTCTGCAACACCAGCAGTTCCTGCCCTCCCTGTTCAGCAGCAGACTACTGTCACGACCATCCACCACACACTGCTGCAACGCTTTGCTGTCTCGGCGTCTGTGCACTCCCACAGCAGCCATCTCTCCCTGGCCCCCCTCCACCCCCTCTCTCAGGCACATTTTGCCCCCATTTCCTTTTCCCCATTAGCGCCAGCCCTTATTCCCACCCACCCAGCTTTGCTGACAGGACACCCATTGCACCTGGTTTCTGCCACTCCCCTCCACCCTTCCCCACTGACCTTCCCTGCACTGCCACACACTGCGTATATCCCAGCCTTATTTACACCACACCTGAACACAGCCACACCTTCTGCTGTACACCCAAATCACTTCATTCACCCCTTATTCCAAGGACAAGAGCCCCATCATTATTCTTGTTCTATCCAGACCCAACAGTTACCTATAACAAAAGAAGTTTTCAATGTTTCTAGCTACTTAAACTAGCCCAAATAATTTCACCATGGCTCCAACCCCAAACTTAAATAAAATAAAGCATTCAGCATTCAATCACATCTGAAGGGAAATCTACTGTTTTGCTGAGAGCACAACAGCAAAGATTTTAAAGTCCACAATCTGGCTGACAGCGTATGAATGTTGATTTTATTCTTGTATCACTGGGGAAAAGCTGCTGTAAAGCCTTTTGTGATACTATTACAAGAAGGATGGGTGGCCACTGTCATTCTAGAGAATGTTTGAAAAGAATAGCCTGACGTGAAGTCTATAGCTGTCAGTAGGAATGGGACTACAGCACCCAGACAAAATGGGATCAATATCAACACTGATGAGTGATTTAAAGTAGCACAATTTAAGGTTGAGCAGTCTTGACACACCTCAAAGGTTTGATTTTCTGAGTGTGTACATGAAACCGTGCCTGGTTTGGTTAAGGTATTTTAGACTGAGCAAAAAGTAAGGTGTCTGGGACCACCAGACCTTGGGGCTGTCTCCCGGCCAAAGTAATCTGGGGAGGCTCAGAGAGAGGGGTGATGAGTTTACACTACAAGAAGAGGATCACAACATCTTGAAGATACTTTAGTGATTTCATCCCTGCATATGTTGCTTGGGCAGTGTAAAGGGACAGTAAAGTGTGTCAGGCCACAGGTACATAACAAAATATTCCCTTAGCACAGGGAGCTCTGTGCTGGCACAAGCAGGCTGCTGCTTTTCTCTCAGAGCCAAGCATCCAAGCAGGCTCACTGAGAAGCCAAGGCCTTTGGCATTGCCTGTGTAGGGCTGTATCACAGGGAATGTCGGCGTGAGCCGCAGCTGCCCAGAACTGCCAAACAGCCAGTGCTGGCTTTGAGGTCCTTGGCCAAAACTGCAACACCTCTTTCCTACCAAACAGAGCTCTGATGTGTGAAAAAGTCTTTCCCAAAGAATGTGTAAATATTTTTCATCCTTTTCACAAACAACAGAAACAATTGGCTGGTCCTATAAAATTATCCCAATATCCATAGAAATGCAGAAGTAAAATTCTGATCAGCTCTTCAAAAACTCGCTCTACAGGTTGAGACTCAGACAAAAACTTGTCCAAGTACTTAGCATTTAAAAATATATTAAATCTAAACAAATATGTCGAGATTCTCGCATGGCTTCCCAAACTCTCAACAAGCAAATTGAAATTACAAATCTACAGTGTTTGAATGCATGTATCCAACCTTCAGAGTAATGTGTAGTTGAAATTGTTCGTAATAACTGTGTATCTGGAAATAGGTGAAGGCTTCAGCATCTCTTTGAATGGCATAATTTGACTATTTTTATAATGTTTCTAACTGAACACAAGATATTTAGCATGAAATTAAATTCATAATTATGGTTAGACTGCAGGCATGCTTCCCAATAAAATTGGACCACGAAGCATCCAACAGACAGTACCTGTCTGTTTGGATTAAAACCATTTGAAATAATTTCAATTAATTTGCAATAAGGTAGTGCACAAAATGTATCTTTCAGAATCAATATAAAACACATTGAAAAACTTTTGGAGGAATTTTATTCCATTATATTCAGCTACCTGAAGAAGCTGAAAAATATAATTGCAAATAAGTTGTGTCTTTAAAATACAACAGGACCAATTTTCCTAGTTTTAATCAAAATACATTGATCCATTACAATAAAATGGAATAGTTTTAATTTCTGTCCTTCTGGAGCATCTTCAGCATAAACTGGTAATATGCCAAACTTTTCCAATCACTTTACAAGTTATGACTGCTAGTTTTGTATTTTCAAAGTTTGTATTTTCAAAGTAGCTTTGAATACTCAATGTTTGAGCTATTGAATAAAAACCATCAGAAAAAAATAATTATGGAGACTATGCAGAAGCAAAACATTTTGGTGTTGAAAAATATTGGTGACACCAGCACCCTCAAATATCTTTTGGTTTGATTCCCAACTCATTTTTTAATCTCATTAACAAAATAGATTCACGTCATTTCAATGTTACTTATTTTTATGCAAGTAACATATAAATTATATTTATTTTTCTCATTTAAATTGCAGAGAAAATCCTTAATTGAAATTATTGCTTCAGAATTAAGGAAGTCAAAAATTTTATTTGGGAAAGATATAAAACTAAATGTTTCAACAGTTTAACAATTCTTCCTTTCAATTTTGTCTGAAAATTTTCCCAAAATAAGATCTGAATCTACATATCATTTCTGTACTTCCGATACTTTATTTTCTGGGAATCAAACATATTTCACTGATTGTGACTTAACACCTCTGAAAATTATTTCTTGCTAGGATGGAGATCACTCACTCAGTGGGCCCCCTGGAAACATTAGTCATAACCCTGCACAAACATTCTGAACTGGGCATCTAAAGTAGCGGGTCAGCTGTGCCCTAGGAGAGGCTCACTGGGCTGTGTGGCCATCACCAGCAGCTCAGGTATAATACCAACATAAAAGATGTATTTCCAGCCCCACAAACGTTTAAATTTATGGGCCCAGCTTCATCGCTATTGAAGTAAACTCAGTTGTTCTCATTGTGTATAAGAGTTCATTTGTATCCTAAGTAGATAACACCAAAAGAAAAATGTGGAACTGAAGGAATCATGGGCTAATCTCTTCTTTAATGTGTGTACTCATATTTTGTATCCCCACTTCTTACAGAAAATGTTAATACTGTAGAAATTTCTGTGGCAAGAAACCTGACCAAATCAAACCTAATCATATCCTACTACATAGATCATTTATGGAAAATAGATGTATTTGTTTCCCTTAATGTATGCACCATACAATGGGATTCTAGAAGAAATGAAATCATAGGATTTCCATGCATCCTTGTACATACCAACATAGTAAGGCAAATAAATTGACAATGAAGACTAAATTTAATTTTTGGGACAATGGAAATAAGGATTTTGACATGTTTTAATGGGGAGACATTAAGAACAGAAACAGCACAACAGAAAAACAGTAATCATTGATTACCAAAAAAGCCAATGTCCAATACTGTTCTGAGTGCACAGAAGGGATTTTCTTGGAGAAATGTAATAAAGTTATTGGCACAGCTGAAATGATATATTTTCTCTAATTGCTACCATATTTGCTTTCCATCAGTAAGATACTTTAAATATGTATCATTATATTTATTAAAAGCATTATTGAGCCTGATGTAGGGAACCGTGCTATAATTTTGATTTTATTTAAACAGATTTTTAAAAGAGTTACAGTATCTTTATGCCAGTGATATATACACACCAGGTTAGTAATCTATTTTAGTTTGATTGTATATTCTTCATACATAATCTAAGGAAACAGGTCACCCACACCGTAAAATTCCAATAAAAAATTTTCCTGAGTCACACATTCCTGATAAATTTTTTTGTTGTTGTTTGGGGCTGGTTTTTTTGTATCTGATGCACTTCTGGAATACATTCAACATGTATATTTATTGTGCAGATTTGCATAAAAATGCCATTTGATCAGATTGATTTTAAAAGTGTCAAGTTTATATTTAAAACTGGATAATACTCTGGCTAGTATAATATGTAAACTAGTAATTTTGTTTTGTATTCTCTGTATAAAGTGTTTTATATTATACAGTAGCTAAGTGAATTGCACTATTGTACATGCAATGCGACTTTTTTTTTAGCTTATTCAAGGAATCCCTGGGAATGTAGTTTAATGCAATAATATTTTTTTTTCAATAAAAAGGCTTACTGGTATAAAGAGTGTCAGTCACGTATTTTTAATGTAAAGCATACCAAAAGGCAGCAACCTAATAAAATGCAGAATGATGCAAACATATTCTGTATTTTAATCTGCAGAACTGAAATACATTTAATTCATTCCTGTGGTTATAATCCTGAAATTTCTTAGAATGTTTCCTAAAGATTTTAGTATGTGTTAAAAAAGTGGGTTGTTTAAATGGAACTGAAAATAAATATTCCTTACAAAAATTATTCTATCTATGTGGTTTTTCCAAATACTTTTAATGAATCAACCTCCTCCTGGGTGTTTTTATGCACGATAGTTTGTTTAAAAGTACACATATAACTCACCTGTCAGGTTCCCCAAATAATTGTATTAGCAGGTCCTTTTGTAAAGGATCTAACAGTAGGATCTACGAACGTGTCATTTATTCACTCTTTAACCACTCTTTAAAACTTCAAACAGTCATGATAAGTGTAACTTTATCCCATGTTTTCCCTATTATCCTGTATTTTCCCAGTTTGTTTATTGTATCCTTTTCCATCTACCTCTCATTTATTTTGTAAGCTTTCTGACACAAGGCTTTGGGTTTGGTCATATAGGTGCTCAGCTTCAGTGGTCCCAGAACTGTTGCTGTACTATCTGAGAGGCTGCTTATACTCATCAGTGGATAGTTCCATAAATGTCATATCTCCAGGTGAGCACAAAGACTGAAGCAAGATAGAAACAAGTGTCTGCATGGGTACAGGTAGTAGGTAAAACTGTCTTTTTAGGTGTGCTGTGACAGCGGTTATATTCTGTCCAGCCTATCTGTGTGCCTGGAAATACCTTGGCCAATCTCTAGGACCAAATTAATCTACCATGCCGTGACATGTCATGACTCAGGCATTCTGTAAAATCTTGAAACCACAGCAAATCCACAGACACATAATTGACAGCGTGTATCTAATTCCATTCAATTGTGTATCTTCTTCTAGCTATTTCATAATAAAAACAAAATTCAGGATTAGACAAACATATAAAAGGTGTGTGTGTCTACAGGAAATCCCCTTCAAATTAATATCTATGACATTACTCTCAACTTAGTAGGCTTCCAGTTGAGATCAGATCCCACCTTTTTGTTACTGAACAAATCTTGGTAAAAACGGGGGAAAAAACCAAAACCAAAACCAAAACCAAATCACCCACCTTGCTTTGACTGGGATATAATATGTGGATAAATGAAGTTGTCCACACCTTCCTATTCTTGGTAAAGCTAACTATAATGCCAGCAAAATCCTTCCTACACTCTGGTGGGATGTAAGTGTATAACCTTATTATGCAAAGTGAGTATCTTAATATGTATTTTATACAGAAATATAAAGAATTGCTGTGAATGCAGCTCATTATCCTTCTCTTCCTAGACACTAGGTATAATGTGTGTAGAAAGAACAGGAATCTGCAAGTCAGTGAACCACACTGTTGCCATGTTGAGATTGGGACACGCCGTTGTGATGTTTAAATTTTTCTCTGTCCCAGGGCTAAGGGGAATTAACTCATTAACATTTTAGGTTATGAAAATACTCTCACTGTCTTCTGGACCATCAGGATGGGCCATAAGACAACATGTTGCTTGTCTATAAAGCATGTGATAATGTTAACATACTTTTTATTATTCTTCAATGAACACATTATTTTCTTTAACAGAAAACACAGAAGATGCCAAACTGCCAATTGCAGAAATTATAGACAGAAATAAATCTACAGTTACATTAAAGGGTATTTACTTTAAACATGTAGAGCTTAACAGTCACCAGTCTGTTTCGTGAATGTGTTTAAAAGCATTCTTGGCCGAGATGTCAAGCAATAGATGCACAACTGTCTTAAAAGAAGATGCAGCCCAAATTCATTCTATATGACCTAGATGTGAAACCCTCAAAATAAAGATAAGATTGAAAAGCTTGTTAGACTTCCACCAAGTGGTATAAGCAGTTCTGCTGCCTCTACTTAAGTGCACATCTGAAACTTACATTACACACAAAAATCAATATTTCATTCTTACAAACCAATAAAAATTTTAGACCAAATAAATTTGTCATTTGCAAATCAATAAATTAAATGTATTTATCAATTTTATATATAAAACTGTTTTGTGTACTCCAAGCTGTGTATGACTAAAATCAGCACCAGTAATAAATAAGTCATTGAGAATGGAATGAGATAATTAGTTTCAGAGAGCCATAAACCAACTATTTCTATGTAAAGCAATATGTTCTATACAAAAATAGTTGAATTATAATTTGCTTTCATCTTTTTTGCAAGTAATTTATGGGCTGTTTTCTGCCAGTCCCAGTGGGAAACCCTACAGAATTTATTAGAAATAGTTCTCTGTGTGTGTTGGGGACATGGGTGTGTCATCTTCAGGTCACACAGTTGCATCGAATAGAAACTTGTGCACCTGACAGCTGAGAGGTGGAGCTGTGCAAACCACAGGAAGGTCAGCAAGGCCAAGTGAAGGTCATGCTCCTGGGCTGAGGCAATTCCAGGCACAAGTACAGGCTGAGTGGAGAACAGATCAGGAGCACCTGTGAGGGGAAGGACCTGGGGGTGCTGGTGGGTGAGAGGCTGGACATGACCTGGCCATGGCACTGCAGCCCAGGAAGCCAAAGGTGTCCTGGGCTGCACCAAAAGCAGCGTGGGCAGCAGGGGAGGGGAGGGGATTCTGCCCCTCTGCTCTGCTCTCGTGAGAGAGACCCCACCTGGAACTGCATCCAGCTCAGGGGTTTTCAGTAGAAGAACATGGACGTGTTGCAAAAAGCATAGAACTTCGTATGTAAATCAAAGAGGTAAAAGTAGGTAATATCATTAATCAACAGCTGCATATTTTCACAGGTGAAATACTGCAGAGTTCTTGAAACAGGAGAATTTTTTTCCTGTCCCTCATGCTGAGAATGTATAAGTTGCTGAGGAAATGCTTGTCTGTCAGCTGTACACATTGTTATGAATTGGAAATCCTATCTTCATCAGAGAAAGTCAAAACACTAGAAATGCTTGCTCCTTGCTTGTACCAGGATTTCTCTGATAGGATTCCAGTGTTCTTGAGAGTGCTTTCCATTTTCAAGTGAGTTTGCTTTCTCCAGAGGGGCGGGAGCAGCTACTACATGTTTGAAGGTGGAGATGGAAATAGTCGGTTCTGCTTAAATGTTGATCCTGTTCATTTGGGTTCCAATTAAAGATGTGTAGATGCAGGGGTAGATAACCAAATTTGGTCCAGGGATAGATAACCAAGTTAACAGTACATGTTAAGTTGCTAGTTGTCCACTGGGACAAGTTCCCATCTCTCATTGGACTGCATTCTTTCTTTCTTATCCTTAGCACGTAACCAACACCTGAAGTATCTAGGAGAGTTTTCAGGACAGTTTCTCTCTCTCTCCCTGAGACACTTGAGAAACTGGCTGTGGAAAAAACACTGACAATAATATTGTTGTGTGTTGGGATCTACAATAAGTAGATCCTTGGTCTACTTTTTAGTTTACTAGTAATTTTCTGCCAGGCCTCTGTGACTTAAAGTACTTAATGCTTTTATTAATATCATCTGTAATTACAGTACTGGTATCTACTGCTGACATAAATTTAATCCCTAGCAATGAGCTTTCCCACCACTAGTTCCCCTCTCTTAGCTCTGCTCTATGACCACATATTTTCAAATGCTGCATTCCCTGATTTTATTTTTCTTAAATGATATGTTAGAAAAGCAGTTGCTGTATGATTTTTATTGGAAATTGTATGAGTCAGGGTGACATTTAATAATGAATCTTATTATGGATTATGATCAGAGCTTATGAGTTGAAAATAACTCTGTCTTTCATCTCAATGTTGTCAGCTGTCACTAACTGTTCACAAGAGAGATCCTGAGATGCCCAGGGCCAGTGAGGGTGCTGAAATGGGACAGTAGAAGAAAGGAAATGAGCACAAGGGTTGCCTGCAAATAATAAAGATAAAAGAGCATGTGCAGAGTCTGAAGAACAAGATCAGATTTGTGACACCTGGGGAAAAGGGTATGTTAATTCCGAAGGGTGCAGAGAACCCCAAGGAAAGGTCAGACTCATGATGGATAAAGCTAAAGAGACTTGCAAGCTCAAATAAGACCTCAAAGTAGCAGCTGTAATTATGAAGTCAATAAACTTAAGACAAACATTTCTGGTGGGTTTTTTTTACTCCTAGAAGGCTGCAACTTCTGCAATTTTATTTTTTTTTTCCATGTCTGGTCACAGTCAAGTCCTAGGACTAACAGCATTGGATAATAATAAGAATGATGAATAACTACACGTATTTCATAATGTACACAAAGACTTGTTTATCTACCAAGTAAATGCAGTTCTTTTTTCTGAGGTCAGTCATCTGCATTTGGAAGCAAAGAAAGACTTTTGCTAAGGATCTATTTTCAAAGTGCCACAGAGAGATTTAGCACATAATTCCCATTGTAGGCAATACATTTGAAAGACTTTGTGACCTTTAGGTCAGAATACAAGTGTTAATGTAATTTTTTCCTAAAAGTTACTCAGGAAATTTCCTTTCAAAATTCATAGTGGATACAGGTATGACCAGCAGGATCAGATAGATTCAAACTGAGAAAGCCTCCTTGGTAGCTTGGAAAACTGAAAGCTTTGCACAAAAATTGTAGCACTGTCCCATCCGTCAACTCCTGTTAGAAAAGTTTTAAGTTTCTCTCAGAATTTCTTTGGTCTTCAAAAATTCAGGCATAAACTCTCTCATGCTACTCATGCAGCACCCCTGCTAAACAGTTTTCAGGTCTAAACATATAAATACTCAGTACTTATTGAGAAACTTCACACTGAGCTAAATACTGGCTTGACCGTACTTGATCTGATTACGAGACACCCGTGGCACTGTGCAAGCACTGAACTACACAGTGGCCTACAAACTGCCCCAGTTTCTGTGTCTGATTCCTTCCATCCTCATAACCCAGTGCTCAGAGCTCTCCAGACCAGAAGTCAAGGCCACTCTTGCCTCCTGTAGGAGTGACAGACACGCCTCAGTGCTCCCTCAACACTCTGCGCTAACAGATCTGCAATGAAAACTCTCTGCATTGTGGAAATTCCACACAACCCATTACATATAGCACACAACAATCTTACCATCTAAATGGGACTATACAAAATTTATCTGTCTACTCCTCCCTGTATTCCCCAAAAAGTGAAGAGCCCTTAACATGGACTCATCCCACTTGCCTCTGGATCTCTAGAATCATCCTTGGTAGGTGTTTACCTCTCCCCACTGAGTTTGAGGTGGCTGCATGACAATGTGAGCTACATTTTAGAGTTCAAAGTGGATCAGCAGTGTAAGATACATATTGCTTTTTTTTGACATCTGGAAATTTTTGAAACTGAATCTTGGAATCATTAAAGCTAAGTCAGTTCATCCTGATGGAGGTACTACTGCTTAAAGAGTGAAAGAGGAAAGCAAGATAGAAATCATATCAAACCATTACTTTCAGGTATTTATAAAGATATTGTCTACAATTATTCACCAAAATATTTTGTCAAAAATATAAGATAAGAATTATATTTTTGAGCAGCTCATAACCAACTTATGAAATTAAAAAGGTTAAATTAAAACAGGTTATTTGCTTCATATTATTTGTTCATATTTACGTATTCATACACAGTATAAATTCTTACATATTTATACACAGTACCATATTCATTTCTTGATTTTAGTTTTGTAATTTATGCATTTTTCTCCACGTGCAGATAGAGACACTTTCTTCATCATCAGATTGGTTGGCTTTCAATGCTATTAGTTGGTATTAAAAAGTCAGTCATTAATATTCCATATGCCACATAAACATTTTCTACACTATGCTTTTTTCATGAGCTTTATCTGCTAGAAATGAATGAGAGATGCAGCTACAGAACATTTTGAAAGGTTTTCTCAAAGAAATGTGTATGACTATCCTTGATGCAAGTCCAAAAAATCCATAGTAACTAATGTAGTTAAAATGATAACCACAGAAAGAAAATGACAGGCCAAAAAAGGGAGACTTCAAAGACTCTTCTTTTGAAAAGGTGCAATTACTACAGCAAATAATATTCAGATCATGGTCTTTACTCTCTGAGAAACCATTGGAGCATCTTCTACAAATCCTGGGCAAAGGACATGCCAGAGCAGGATAGTCATAAATAGACATGAGATGATAATGATGTATCATGGTCTTCTTCCATGAATCCTCACTGCACAAATCTGTGGCCCAAGCAACATGGCAAAGGATATTTCTCAACCCACGCTGGCCAACTCTGTACTCTTTCTGTTGTATTTCAGACCACAGGGAATAAAGGGAAATACAGACCTGCTGCAATGCCTAGAGAGCTTCACAGGGGAATGGATGCTTTTAGAAAATGAGAAGGCACAAGGAGTCCCCAGGGCAGCAGAAGTCCTGGAACTGAGCTTTCCATGTGGCAGTGGAAGCTGAGGAAAGCTCCCAGGCTGTAGCTCATGAGAGGAATGCACTAAGAGGGGCAGCTGCACTGCTCAGCTTGCATGGAAAAAGGTTTTAAAGGCTGAGCCTGGCCCAGCTGAGAAAAACACAGCATGGAGATAACAGAGCAGCTTCCGAAAGCAAATTGCCCTTCTAAAGAAAGATGGCTCGTGTTAACCCCGTTTAGTTAATGTGAGCTGCTGTGCTTAAATGAGCATGAAGACACAATCTAGGAGAAGGACAGCTCTCACATCCACATAAATCCCATGGTGGAGGAGGCATGTAATCCAGGATGATTGCCATAATGCCTGTGCTGTTTTGGAGAGGCTGTTCTTTGTATACAGACTTTCTACTGCATAAATTCATTTAACCCCATTTTTCTAACCTGGAAATATTACATTCAGAACAAAATAACTAGAGGTTTTACCTTTAAACTATGACTTTGAAGTATATAAAAATCCATTTAAGCAACCTACAGGAGCTACTTATAAACTGAGTACAGCTGTAGCAGATGGTACTCATGCCAAAGTGGAGAAGGCCTTCATACACTACATGGGACTCATTATGCCTGTCTTGGAAGAATAAAATCAGCAATTGGATATGGCATTAGCTATAGATATCTTCAAAGCTTAAGCTGCCAAGCCATTACAGTTAGTGCCTGAAGATTAAAATTTTTCAGGTAGCTCCCATTAGGACCCAACAATTCATTGGAATGTGCTCAGAGTATATATTACACCACATGAAGTCCTATGTTTTGCAGTAAGTAAGCAGGATAATTTCCAGGCTGCTAATGCAAACACATGTAAGTATGTTTATTTCTAAAATAAGGTTCAAGCAATAGGTGTGCAACAGAATCCATGTGGAAAACTTCAACAATCATAAATGCTAATGTTCACATATATGTCTGTATCTGTTTGCAGATGTATTTCTGCGTCAGCTGAAGCAGATTTCTGTCCTCACCCTGATCTCATAATTTGAATGACTCAATCACTAGAGTGTATCCCCAGTCATCTAACTAAATCTACACTTGTCACACACTGAGGAGGAATTGAAGTTTTAGCAATCTTATGGATGCTGTTGTCCAAACATGATGGGGAGAACTCATAAACTCTGGTATATGAGCGCTCTGCAGCTCCTGGAATGGTCCAGGCTCCCACACTGTGACATTTGCATGGTGGCAGCTGAGTCTGCTTTTGCTGCCACTTTAGGTGTACGGAACAGACTTACTCAGAATTTAGCGATGTTTGAAGTATAAGACCAGATCCAAATTTTGCAGCTCTACGGCAGTTCTATTCTTACCATCTTAATTCATTGTGACCAGTTTAAATCTTTGCTGAGACCCACAGGAGATCAGGTTTTCCACCTGCATAATCATTTAACACAGACATCCACTGATTCCATCTCTCACTTTCTAGTGTAAATTGTCATAATGCAAAAATATACAGTATTTTATATCTATGCTTAAAATATAAACTGCCAGCTTCTCTCACATTCAGGCCCTAAGGGCTTTTTGGGATCAGGCTGCTACTGCCAGAAATAGGATACTGCAATTGAATCTGTGTTATGCTTTTATATTCTACACTATATCAGGCTTCCAAGTTGGGCATATTTACATGTACATTTGATGACTTCTAATGTATGCATACAGCTAAAATAAAATTTGC
The DNA here is from genome assembly GCA_013400735.1 of Pomatostomus ruficeps. NCBI lineage: Eukaryota > Metazoa > Chordata > Aves > Passeriformes > Timaliidae > Pomatostomus > Pomatostomus ruficeps. Next base: position 7,990 of record VYZT01055640.1, on the reverse strand, counting down.
ATGATGGTAACCAATCACACGCAGGCTCTGATGAGTTCCTTTCCTTCTGCTAAGCTCCACATATCTTATTGAATTTCCACATCAGTTCACATCCTGCATCAGAGCGATGCACACATCATATATCTGTGGGTAAGTACAAATATACACTTTTCTATGACATCAACAATAAATCAACTATGTGTGAGAGCTAAAATTATGCTGGGTTATATTAGTTGCCAGATGAAAAGATATTTTCCATTGCTTTCTTTATAGCATTTCCAATCTCAATTAAACATACAGTGATCAAGTTCATCTGTATTGTGTCAGGGATTAGAAGTGTTGTTTTAGACTGTGAGTTTGAAGGTATTTGTGTTAAAGACAACAGTACAGATTGGCGGGGAAAAAACTCACTGACCTAGTAATAATGCATTATAATGAAACTGCTGTTCATTGACTTTAAGCAATATATACAAGAAACAATAAGAAGAATTCTTATTCAAAAGTAGAAAAACAAGCTTGACTTGTTCTCATAAGAACCTTAATAATTTTCCTCTTACTCCAGGTAATCATTGGAGGGCGTTGCCAATGTAGAGACATTTTAAGTAAGCTCTTAACCTACTCCTCAAAGCAGGGCAAAGGATCTTCCTCAGATTCTGCAGAAGAATGAATAATTAAGTGACACATTTCTGCTTGATAAACAAAACTGTAATGAATTTAAAGAAAGTTATAGATTTTATTATCTTCTGCAAAGTCCTCCAATGAGCATCTGGGTTTTTCTGGCAAACTGATTATTGATGGCCCAAACGTATTAAACTTTCTGGTCGCTTTTGCACAGGAGTAAATCAGCACAGCAGAAGGAATTAAAAATAGCACTAAAATATTTTTCTATTGTTTTGCTGAAATGCTTTATGAATTCTCATATCTTATGGGCAGATGGAACAATTCAAAGGTCTTATTTTTCAAAGGTATCTCATTGTTTTACTGTTTATGGAAACTCCCTTCCTTTCACAACTAGTCAACAAAAAAAGATTTTGCTGTGTGCTATGAACTACTGAGGATGTATCCCAAGGAGAAGAAAAAACCAGAAATATAAATACCTCACAATGGTAATGTCTTCATGGCACTTCTGACATTCTTTCATTTTTCCAGATTTCACATGTGAGCCGAAGTTTCACCCAAGGCACTTTAATCATTTTTTTAAACCTAATACATATGAATACTTTGGAAATTAAAACATGGGGGGGTGTTGTGTAAGCAATTCTGTTTAAGAAGAGGCTACTTAATACAAGGTATTTAATGAGCTGATCAAAAATCATGTTCTTCTTTCAGTATTTTCTCTATTACATCACATTACTAGATCCAAAAATTTTCATTTTCTTCCCTCAAGGACATGGCTAAACTTGGACTTTTTATTTAATTTCCAGAAGCTGTACTGCTTCAGCAGGAACCTTCCTGCTCAGGTGACAATGACATGATGAACGGTATATCTGAAAGCAGCTGGCTGAAGCATGGATCCCTGAAACATGGAAATTAACTGCTCAAATATGAGGAGGATCCTGGAAAATAACTCTGCAGGTCAGAAACAGCACTGAAACCCCACAGCAGTGAAGAGTTTCTCTTACAGAAAAGGCTCCTCACCGAAATAGATACTACGTCTTCCCTTCTCTTATTTCAGCTCTTAAATATTATTTTATTCCATTTTCCTGATCTGTGTCCATCTCTTCTGTCCTTAACTCTGAACCTTCTGTCCCTTGTTATTTCTTATTCTATTACTCTATGACATTTCGCTATATATTTTCATTCTCTTTACGTTTCCACCAAAACAGTATGACACCAGACACAAGGCCTCTCAAGAATTAAACTATTTGTCTTGTCTAGCGAGAAGGCTGTAGCAACTGAGCAAGTGACCAGGTATTGCAAAAACAGTGATGTGTATAAGCAAGATCCCTGGCATGGTAATAAAAAGGCCACAGGAACCCACCTCAAGCAGAGGTGTTTGTATACTCAGGAGTCCTTTTTCATTTCTTTCATCAGCAGCCAACCCGAGCACACTGCCTAGATTGGGACTTATGGTTTACTCGTATCTGGACTCTTGACATGATAGATGAGAAGAAAATCTTTCTGCATTCAGTTTACTCTGATCCTGTCTACCAGTCTTTCTCCTGGAAAAAAAAATCACTGAGTGGGATATGTACCTTAAAATAAATGGAATGAAAAAGATACAGAATCAAAGACCTTATTTCTTGAAAAAGAGAAAAGTAATTTTTTTCTTCTGTAGTCTATTTCTTACCAATGGTACTTTGTATGAAATTATGGGTTATCTCTGTTTCCTTATTTGGCTAGCACAGGAGTGCATTGAGCTGTTCTGTGTTGCACTGGAATGTGCTGCACCTGTAGGATGGCACCACACAACATGAGTCAAGGTGGCATTTTTCTCTAGCCTCACTGCTAGCATTTCAGACAAGCATGCACTAATCACAGACTATTTAAGCTTTATGCACATGTAATGCAGCCTTGAAACTAGTGAGAAATGGTGAGAGAGAGGTGAGAAATACCTATTTGAGACACTAAGAGCATCTGTTTTCTTTGAATTTGGATGGTCAGTTTGACAGTTTTCTACATGTTGCTATTCATACAGTTTTCCAGTTTCCTAGAAAGTAGCCTGTAACAGAACAAGATGCCATAGACTGAATCCACAGAACTCTTGCTAAAGATGCAATTTTGGGGATATTGCCCTGATACATAGGCTAGAACTGTGTCTCCTTTGCCTGACCGGATAGTGGCACCACAGTTCCTACAATCCCTCTGATCATATTGAAAGAAAATAGAAATGTTATCTCCTGATCTTCAAATCAGTTTTTTTTCTCTGTTTTGGACATGTTTAAGAATTGGCTTTAAAAACGTCTCTAAAGAACTGAACATTTACAGTAGACACTCCTAGATAATGATTCTATACAAGTACAAAAAGTGTACCAAGTCATTGGATATGAATTTCAACATTCTGATTTCTGAGTTTATACCTCAGTGCTTGTTGTTTACCCAGAAAATGCTGGTAGCATCTTCTCAGAAGACCTAATGGTTTAGAAACTAAGTAACAATCTCTGGATTTTCTTGGTTTTATCAAAAAGGTTGTACTACTCTGTGCTGAACATACAAACACAGTCTGACTTTTTTCTCTTTCTTATTCTCCAAGCAGGGAAATGAGTGCATCAGGTGCAGTCACCAGTCTTATTTTCTATCACTTTCTGAGAGCAAAGTCATGTATCTTTAAGTTAAAAAAAAAGAGAAGTTTAAGTAGGAGAGAAAGCAGCAGGTAAACAAAGCACTGCCATGTTTTGAGATAGGATGTATTTCAGTGCAGAACAATAAACCCACTGCTTCTCATCAGTCCAGAGTCACCAGCTGAAAGAGGTATATTTCCATTATGTACATTGGAGCAGATATTTCTTTGTTTACAAATATAAATTCCCCATCCAAAGACACAACCTGTTATATTAAAATGTTAAACATTATAAACTGAGGTCATAAATCTCTTACGTCCATCACTGAACTTTACTCTTAGGAAGCCAGGGTTAGAAGTTCTCATCTGGCCTTCCTGGGGTGAATCATCCAGAATGTTCTGCAGTTTTCTGGATTGTGCAAATATAATGGAACAACTAGTCATGTTCATATTCTGAGAACAAACAATTTTATCATATGAAAAATGCATAAATCATTTACAGTTTCACATATAGGAATAAACAATGAGAATATGAACTCTGCACCCTAGAGTAGTAATCTTGGGCAAGCCATGAATGCACCTTGCAGAGATCCTGAAGCAGCCACCATGCAGGGCATCTCCATGCTGCAGTATAGCACAAGGCAGAGACGCTACCTTGGATCCAGAACAAATCTCTCTGTTCACTGCATTTACACCAAATATGCTAACAGGAGAGGCATGGCAGGAGAGAAATAAGTGTTTTTCGATAGTTCTGAAGAACTCAAGATGCTTGGTTGAAGGTTAGCTGGACCATCTAACTCCTTTGGGCCAGCTCACAGTGCTATTCCTAGTAAGGGATTTAGATATGATCACTTGAGCTTGAAGAGACCAGACAACAGCCTGTCTATGATGGCAAAGGTTAATTTAACAGAGTGTGTGAGGGATGTGGATAGGTGATGTCATAGTTCTCAAATAATTACTCTTCTGTTCACCCCCAGATCAGCTTGCCTGTCTAAACTTCAATGATCAAATCATAGTTACATTCCTTACTTATTTTTTTTTAATTGTAACTCATTACAAAGTGGATGCATACACTGAACCTGGCTTGCCAGTCAATTAATTCGTCAAAGAGTTTTTCATTTGTTACGTATATGAACAGCTGTCTCCTGCAGCAATCAAATTTAAGAACTGAAGAAACACCAAAAAAAAATTTCATAGCCCTAACACACGAAATTAAAATCTGCACTACTTCTTAATTAACATTTCTGTAATTGTTGTGTAAACTTATCTAACACAAGAAATACAGTGGCAAACATAATGGGACCAGACTTTGGCTTAGGAAAAAGGTACGTGTGCAGTTCCATAATGTAAAAAGAAAATCATATACATATCCCTGCAAAGTATCTCACCTGCCACTGAGCACTGCCATGGTTGCAGGGTCTGAACACAGTGAGTCATTGGCCCTTGGCACACACCTGAAGGGCAGGCAGCCAAGAAGCACAGGTGGATCACAGAATGATAAAATCATAGAATGGTTTGGGTTGGAAGGAACCTTAAAGTTCATCTAGTTCCAACTCCCCTGCCAGGGGGAGTCTCCTTCCACTAAACCAGATTGCTCCAAGCCCCATCCAGCCTGGGCTTGAACACTTTCAGGGGTAGGGCATCCACATCTTCTCTGGGAAATCAGTTCCAGTGTATCACCACCCTCACAGTCAAGAATTTCTTCCTAAAATCTAATCTAAATCTGGCACATGATGTCAGGTTGCAATCATTTACTTCTGACATATTTTTTGTGTCTTAGTGATGCCCACAGAGGCTGGGAACTCAAGCACATTTCCATGCAACCCCCTGCTCCCATCTCCTTTGTCAGCCTCCTCTGGACTTCAAACTGTGTATGGGGGCTCCTTGAGAACCTATTCCCATTGCATTTTGGAAGATTATAAGTGCCCTGTTTGCATGCCGGTTGATGCAGTGTGTGGATTTTTTTACGGCTATGACACATACTAAAGGAATGTGATTCTCTAGGGACAGAGGCTTCTCCCACCTCTAGTTAATTTGACTGAGAGCTGCAAGAATGGGTGGAAAAATAAGGGTGCAGTAAGCCCTTCTGCACTAAATGGCTAGAAGTTGGCTGCCTGACAGGTAGACATTAAATAAATTATACATACAGTCCTTTACCTGGAAATGAATATAAGTGGCATATTTGCTACTTGCTGTTGCCTTCTGGATTTGCAAGCTGTTGTTTCTGAAGTTGTCAGGTAGAACACATTTAATATATGACTAAACCTCATTCATGCAGTTTCAGATCAGTTTCATTTCTGCAAAAACTTCCTCTTTCCTACTGCACTTATGCTCAGTCCTCTGGGCTATGACGGATTGAGCACTGTCATTTCAGTGCTCACTGACACCAGGGCAGCAGAGTCAGTTCTCTCACTTCTGCACAAAACAGCCTTTCCAGGCCCAAGCGTTGTCTCCAGGACTCTCAAAGGCACAATGTATCGGAAGCCAGAATTCGTCAGATAGTGAGGAAGACACCCGACATCAAGTGGAAATGAAAAAGGAAAATCTAATGCCCGCAGAGTCGGAAGCTCAGTGATTTAATGGTATTCTCCAAGTGCCCATCTTGTTACAGATTGGAAATTGCTGTTAGAACAACATGGCTAACACTTTATTTTTCCTACAGGAAATAATTAGTTTGATTGAAAACACTGGCTGTCTGACAATGGAATACCTACTGCAACACCTGCAGACCAGGAATGGACAGCTGCATTTGTCTTGTAGCACTGCTAATCAGGTTCCTGCAACTGCTAGATCTTCGACTGAGGGTGATGGGACAGGTTGTTATCATGCTTTTGAGGTCTATTTTCTTCTTTACTGATTGCTTTAGTCCCGGTTCCACCCTCACCTTTTACGACTCCAAAATACATTATTGGCAGTAAGAGCAAATACAGAGAAGAGAAACTGCCAGATAATCAAATAAATTAATGTACTGTTATAGTCAGCTGAGCTCTTTCAATATATGCAAGATGAAAATTAACCCCAAGTCTGAAATGCTAATTAGTATTTGATATTATCTGCAATGATTATGCAAGAAACTAAATTCACAAAGGAAATTACAGACTAGACTAACCTATCATGCTCAGGTTAGCAGTTGTCAGCTACCCAGTGTCCACTCTCAGCTAAGATAGACATTTAAACATGCACTTATTTCTGATTGAGTTCACTATATTTTCAAGCATAATAACAGAACAGATAAATACTTTTTATAAACTGGGTGGAAATGATGAAAGAAAAAAATCCCTTTCTTCTACAAATAATACGTGTTGTACCAAAGAATTTTATCATATAAAAAAATGGACTAACATCAAGGGCAAAAATAACTTTGCCTTAATCAATACAGTGACAAGCTAAATTTGATGGCAATAGCCTTCATAGAGCTTGTCCTCAAAATGAACAGCAAGCTTTCTCTAAAGGCCTTGTGGAAGTATGGGCTTATTCAGTGTATATAATAGTTTCCCTAGAATAAAAATCTCCAGGGAGGATTAGCTTTATCAACTGTAACCACTGCCATATAGTCTTATGTCACTTTCCTATACACATAGGTGGAGTGCTGTTTAAATCCAAGCAGTTTGGCCCTATAGTATAATGATGAATAACGTTTATACATACGGATGTATGCTGGTATTGACTAGGATAGAGTTTATTTTCTTCCCAGTATGTGGTATGGGGCTGTCTTTTGGATTTGTGCCAGTAACAGTGGGATGTTTTCATTATTGCTGAGCAGCACTTGTACCACGTCAAGGCTGTTTGTGCTCCTCACCCCACCCCACCAGCAAGTGGGCTGGGGATGCACAAGAAGTTGGGAAGGGACACAGCAGGGACAGGTGACCTCAGCTGATATTCCAGATATCAGTCAGGATATTCCAGACCAAATGGCATCATGCTCAGCCTATAAAGCTTTGGGGAAGAAGGCAGGGGGATGTTAGGAGTGATGGAGTTTGTCTTCCCAAGTCACTGTTACATGTGATGGAGCTGTGCTTACCTGGGGATGGCTGAACAATTGCCTGCCCATGTGAATTGCTGAATGAATGAATGAATTTCTTGTTTTGTTTTGCTTGCATGTGCAGCTTTTGCTTTCCCTATTAAACTTTTATCTCAACCCACAAGTTTTCTTACTTTTAGTCTTCCAGTTCTCTCCTCCATCCCAACATGGGGTGGGGGCAAGCAAGGAGCTGCGTAGGGCTGAGCTGCTGACTGGGGTTAAACCATGAGAGCAAAAGAATTCATAAGGACAGGCAATTTGTACTTTGAGGACTTTATAGAAATGTTTCCCTTATCATAGACTCAGCAATCTGAATGATTTTTATTGTTTTAAAATTCAGTATGGATCAAGATTAGAAGACAGGCAGTCAAATAATCGTTTGTAGGGAACTGAAGAGGAACCTTGAAGAGTCAGTTAAGATTTTGCTGCAGATGACAATAAAGTTATGAATTTATTAAAGTTAAATTGCATTTCTCAGCATCCTAGACTTCGGAAAAAGACAGATATGACACTTGAAATGTGGTTTAACCTGGTGGCAATTACATTACTGTAGCACAATCAGGAAAATACATATTTATTATTTGCCCTGTACTCTACTATTCTGTCTTCTTTCTTACCCAGCTGCCTCCAAAACTTTGAGGCCCTTGTACAGTCAGCAATGAAAAGCAGGTATTTCTTCACCGTGAATCTAACACAGTTGTCATCCACTTTAGAGGACTTCTTTGCCTCATTCTCTTCTGAGATTGTTAAAAAACCTGGATGACAACTTT
>VYZT01055636.1:3056-44993 GCA_013400735.1 Pomatostomus ruficeps | reverse complement strand
TTTTACCCTTTTGATTCTCTCCCTCCATCCTGCTGGGAGGGAAGGAGGGGATGAATGGCTGCTTGGTGCTTAGTTGCTGGCTGGGGTTAAACCACAGCATGGTAGGTGACTATTTAGCCCAAGAAGACAGAGCTTATAACAAAAATATCTAGTTGACAGAGAAGCACAGTTAATATTTGACAAAAAAACCACCCCACATAAAGCCTTGACTGAGCTATCTACAGTCAAAGAAATTCCAGAATTTTCTGCTTCCCCGCAGAACCCTAAGAAAGATCAAATTTTCAAAACAGGTATTGAAAATGTATTGAGCAGACTTCAGGGTGAAGAAGGACACAAGAAAAGGAACAGCCAAATTGCCTTATATAACTTCCTGCATTCTCTTTGGTTAAAACACAATCATGCAGAGTTATTATGGCTGAAAATTTTTTAGTCATTAAAAAATTTTAAACAGGAAAGCAACTTCAGGTTGCACAGTGGTGAAACAGCCAGCAACACTCAAAGAAAACATCTACAGCGACCCAATTTTTTTACTGCCTGTGCTTGTATGAAGAATTTTAACAACATTCAGCAGATGCTGTCATTATGTAAGAATCTCTTGATTGCTGTAACTCTGCAATGGAAAACAGGATTTGCATACAAGTAATAGCAAGCTCCTCCTTGGAACAAGGAAATGGTACTTACAAGTGGACTTGTTAACACCAAGAAATATGGGATGCCTGCTGTGCAAACTTATTTAAGAGCATTGCATTGCACAATGTTCTAGTTGAAGTGTTCCTGCTAGAAAAGGAGCGATTTTTTTACCAAAAACTTTCCTTTGACTACAGAAATGCTCGGTATCATCCCCATTTTATTTATCTTAAATAAATATGCACTATCATGCATTTGCATAAAGTAGGAAACACTGATTATCTTAAAATTATCTCAGTCTAGACCACTTGCCAGCATGCAAAGTCAATTAAGTTACAGACCTGAGCACTTAACATTTCTCTCATCACAACCCTTCATAAGGTGTGAGAGGGAAAAACGTGTCATTTTGGGAACAGTCTTCTAGTTCTTCTAGTGTCAAGTTCTATCTTACAGTTCTGGTAAGATAAGTCTCTGTGCAGTTTCATGACTTCACCAGGAACAAAAACAAGGATGGCTACTGGGTCAGGGAGAGATGGAAGGGAGAGAAGGGGAAAAAAAATAAAAAATGAAAGCACAAATTACCCTAGAGTCAGAAGAATTCTGTATGCCAGTTGGAGGAATAAATCAGAAACTGTTCCAAACACCGTCCTTACCAAACTTAATGATATTCTGCACGATTTACAGGTATCAATCTGATCAGAGATACACAATCCAGTGGTTCAAAACCTGCACTTCAGCTATAGCCCCATTCATCTGCTGCAGGTAACATGCTCCAAGATTAAAACAAATAGCATTTCACATTTAAAGCAAGAGCATCTGCTGGAAGCACCTTGCAGAACAACAGATGTTACTGCACCGAATAACCATCAATCTTAAGCTGATCCAGCAGCACTGACAAGGCATTCAAAATGCAGCTGGACAAGGAAGGACCCTCCTATCCCAAAGTTATTCGCAAAACTCTGGGTGATTTAGCAAAATAATCTTGAAATCTCCGGACATCTCAGCAAAGCTCACCTTTGAAAAGCCATTTAGATTCATCACACCGTTCTGTGGAGCAGTAAAGGATTTATGTTGTTTACTCATCTTTGTGGAGCTGCAGGATTTTATGTCTCCCAGTATCCAACAGTGCAAATACTGGAACCAAAAAAACACCCCAAACCCAGTGCTCAAATGTGAACATAGCATTATTAAGGATACCCCAGCACTATCATTCATTTTAAAGGTGCATTTCAAAGGCAGGATGCAATCAAGAAAACAAAGACGTCTAAAATATTCCACTTGTTTTCAAGAGGCTACACACTGCTCTTGCTGGAAAGCAGCCACATCAAGGGCCAGAAAAGCACAGGTTGTTTGTGAGGGGAAAAATATGAAACTATTTTAATTAAATTTTCGAGGAGACTCTTAGAAAGCTGTAGATGACAGCCATTCTACTGCTGGATCTTGGCTGAAATTACTGTAATCCGTTGTATTCTGTATCAATAATCACACTGATACATGAGGTTCAGTTGTCTATTTAAAATACAAGACTCTTCCAGAAGTAATATTCGTAAATCTTGATTAACACCAAGGATGCAAAAGGAAACCCAGCTTGTTTGTTTGTTTTTAGAGTTGTCCATATCCAATATTAATTTATAATCAAATTAAAAATCAAGCTGGATGAAGACCTGTTTTAGCACAGAAAACCCTAAGGGACACAGGAAAGCTAAAAAAAATAGTGTGTTTTGGGGTTTTTTTTTTGGTTTTTGGGGTTTTTTTGAGATTTCCTAGATTATACTTTATAATAATATAAATATTTTGGATGCTTGAGCACATCAGTCTACACAGAACTGCCAAGCTGTGCCAGTCCCACCTCTTAGCCAAATGTCAGTCTAGAAATGCTATCTGCAAGCAGCAAGGAGTATGAAATATCCTCATGGCACATTGGTATTTCAGAATCTTTTTACATTAATCTTGATAATGTGAACTCCATATGCAACTCCAAACTTTGTTACTATTTGCATCAAACTATTTTTTTCTTAGTTTTTTCCCCTTAATTTTTCAAATCACTTCACTAAGTGACAATATTGTTATCTTAGCCTTGCTTTGTAAATATATAGACATACAAAATATATCCAGGATGGTAACAACATGAATTAAATACTTTTCACAGAAGAAAAGCAGAACATAAACCAAGGAGACAGTAGCTCAGAATATAATTTTTTCTCTATTTTCAAGGTTTGTAAAAGATTTGCTGAAGTTGGCTACTTTTCCTTTGGAAATCAAATATTTTACTGATTCAGACACTTTTCATAAGGAAGGGAATCTGATGTTCACACACACACACACAATTCCAGTCCCATCATAGGCTTCAGGTACCTGAAATCTGTTACCTTGCTGTGGCCTGATTACAGTGAGAAACCTGATATTCTCTTACCTAGAACACAAAAGAGAAATTGATTTAGATTAATCCATAGCATTGTTCAAATCATACATTTTGCAAATTAAAGAACCAACAAATTTGGTTTAGATTATTTAGCTGTAAAATGGTCTTTAGTATGAAATCAAACCAAGAGATTTGGTGTCATCTTCTATCACAGCTTTGTCATTTTCTCTCCTTAGATGACTGAAAACTGAATCTTTTCAATCAGGGAAGGTCAAAAGCCATGCAAAAATCTAAGTTCCGTGTTTGCATGTATCTTGGTATGATTCAGGTTCTTATCTTTCAAACTTTGCCGAGTGTGCAGCATTTGTACAAATATACATGAATATTCTTTTTTTTTTTTAAGTATAAATTCAAAGGCTTTTATAAACCTCCCTCTACAGTGATTTTTTTTTCTAATTGTACTATAAAAAATGCTTTAGTTTTATTTTGTCTTCCAGTTTCTTTTTCAACAGCCAGCCAACAATGACAAAGGTCCCATGAGTTTTTGTCAGCAATACCTTGAAGCTCAAGGAATATTTGAAGTAGTAGTGGCACCTTCTGTCTATGAAGTGTTTATAAACTAGTAGAGACATATGTTTTCAAATAATCCAGCCTTTAAAGGGTATAGATGCTTTTAAGCAAAGTAACTTTACCTTAATGATGCCAACAACAAAGAAATTACAAGTTTTTTCAACTGCTTGAACTTTGGAATATAGGGATTCCTGGGACAACTGGAACTTTGTTCCTACAAGCTGTTTGTTAACACTTGTGTGGTTTATTGGAGCCTCAACCAGGAACACAAAATTGTTTCCTTTTTACCAAAGCTTTCCTTATGACAAAAAGGAAACTGAATATCCCTTAGTTTAGAGCTACAAACATAAAACATCAAGGCTTGCTGTGCTAGAAAATACACTTTAGGGGGAAAACATAGGAAAACATAAGCACTTTGTAAAATGCTATCATATTTAAGATTTTAAAATCTAGCTTTGAAATGTAGTTTAATTTATGAGCAACACAGCAAAAATGAATATAAACCCAGCCAACTTAGCATGTCTTCAATACACAAAGATTTTCAGAAAATTTAAAATCCACCAGTACAATATCATCTCTCACTGCTCCTGGCCCAGTACCACTGACACATCCAGCAAGCACAGCCTGGGTACATTTTTTTCCAGCACCAGCAAATGTGGATCTGCTTCTTTCTTTCTCCCCCCAGATGCTGCAGTTTCTTCATGCTCTGTTTACGTGGACCCAAAACTGCTTGGTGACATTCCCCGCTCTAAACCTCAAACCATTTCAACTTGAAAAAGAGTTTTCTGTTTACTCTTTTAACTAGATCATTCAGACAGATCTGGGTTAGGTTCTGGTAATAGGGATGCTCGGAATGGCACAACAGAGAGCGGGACAACTCTCAGTGGAGAGAGCTTAGCTGGCAGAGGATCCCAACCTTTCTTTCAACCTAATTCTGTTTATCCATTAGGCCATCTCAGTGATTTTCTCTGTGAACAGCTATGGGACAGCAAAACGAACTTCTTTTTTTCTCCCCTGTTATTGAAACCTGTGGAACAGAGCTTTCTTTAAAACTAATTCATTTCCTGTTCCCCTTGTTGAGTTCATGATCTTTTAGCAACTAATTTAGCTATTTTTTGTAGATTTTCCTTGATAATTGTGACTCAGTTGGAATATGTGATGGACTTGGGGTAGAGAGGAGGGGGAAAAAAAAGGTAACATTCCCAATGGTAAATGGTTTGTAGTGTTTGTTTATCTTATTTTATTCTAGAGAAAAGCTGTTTGGCTTCATCTCCACAACCTCCAATAAAGGTTTAATTACACTTGAAGAATTACAGAATATTCTGGCAAGAATATCAACTATTAGGTTTTGTTAGACAACAAAGCATTTAGATCTTCAAATGTCAATGTACTTTATTTAGTGGTTGTGAGACACTTTGAAGAAGGATGCAAAAATGCTATAACCTAAAATATTTCAAGATTAAAAACTATGGAGCTTCCTTCAGAACAAGTCAAGCAGGTTCTGAGAAAGGAAGACTTTGTCATATAGAAGTTCCTGCTACTGCAAATATTGTCAAAGTTCCACAAATCCGCCCTATTCAGTGGTCATGCCATTTGTCTAAGACAAAAAAGAGGAGCTCCAGAGATAGAATCTTTCCTTTCTACTCTTCTTATCAAACTGCAGAATCAAAAACATGTTTATCTTAGAATTTATGTGTATTATACTGTTTTTATTAATGACTGTCACAACTGCAGCCACCAGCACTGTGTCTTTCATGTCACATGAGAGAAAACTTAAAATGGGGTTTGGAAAAGAGAAACAGAGTCTAAGAGCGTATATGGGGATTTATTGCTGACATCTGAAATACCCAAACATCTGCAGGTTTTAGTAGCTAGGACACATGTTAGAGAAAGGAAAAAAAAAAAAAAAAAATAGGGTATAGTATTATACCCTGTATTTTCAGCTGTGAAATCAAGCAGCAGATGTTCATGAGCAACAAGCAATTTCAGTGTAATAATTAGTAAAGAAAGTTGCTTTAGTGTGGGACAGCAAAATGGCACTGCCATACTCTGGTTTGACACAAAGGGAACAGAGCAAACTGGACCAAGGAAGAATTCTGTGCCATGCACACTGAGGAAACAGGGAATGGCATCAGGAAAAAGCATCACTGGAGATGTTTATAAAGGTTTAGAGGTCATTTCCATACGATTTAAAGAGATCAGAGCTTTACAAGTGAGGTGCAAATTGAAAGTTACAGGTTTTATGATCGATGATCCAGGGACAAGCTGAGTTCAACAAATACCTGACCAGTTAGAAATCAACAGCAGTCCTACACCAATAGCAAAGGATCACAGTAGCCTTGAATAAACAGATACATTGTTCTTAAAACCCAGTTGGGAAAATCCATTATAAAATGATCCACAGAAATGACAAAACCGAATTATTTTAAGTTGTGATCACTACTAATGAGTCAAACTCCTAAATTACCTTCCCTTAAAGAGATGACATTTAAAATCTTTAAAACAGTGATTTTATATATTCAGTCTTAGCAACCTGCTTCTTAATTTATTACCATAAAATAATCCTCTGAGCTCAAACCCAGAATACAAAAAATTAAATATTTACATCTTCACCAGGGTTATGCAGAGACTGCACAGATCCCAGCCTTGCTCACAGCTCGCAGGCTAATCAGGCCTGCTTGCATCGTATGAATTCTCCTTGAGCTCGACTTTGAGTTGACTTTGAAGTTTATGAGCTGAAAAGCAGCTAAATTAAGCAGAACAAAACAAGCAAATGACAGCTAAAGAAGCATTAGACCCAAGTCTATCCATTCAATTAATTTGCAGTTTTACCCACTCTTCTGTTTAACTGCTTTGTCAAAATTTCGACAGAAGTACCATATGAGTGAATTTATGCTGCACACATCAGTGAGATAAATATCTGAAATAATGGACAAAATAAATAATTCTGCATAACGAGACCTAGTAAAAAAAACCCAAAAAAACCTCATTCCATTTTTTTTTCTAGTTTACTGTTTAAATGCATGCATTTGCTCTTTAGTGGCAATTTTGAATGTTGCTATTTTATAAAGACTTGAAAAAAAAAAGCCCTCATAAAGAGGTAGGAAAATATTCAAGATTTAAAACAAGGAGAAAATGTATAAATTATAAAAGTGTTCCTGGGAAAAAGGATTGGAGACCTTACAGGAAAATAACAATTCTCTTTTTTGTTGTAGTCTGATAGAATTCAGCCCAAACAACCTGTGAACCCAATTAAGATCAGATTTTTAAAATTATTATGGATATGTAAGTTCTCAGTAGGGATGATAACTACTGGAACTGTGCTTTTCTAAATAAAGAATGCAAGAACCCACTTCTTACTTCACACAGCTACCTACAGTAAGAGCAAAATAAGTAAGACAAAACATGTTGGGTAAGTCTGAAGATGATCAATAAGCATTTAGGATTATGTTTATATAGGAGGGTGCTGATCAGTCTTGAGTCCTGTAGAGACACATATACTTTCCTTTTTGCTCTTTTATTTTCCTCCCCCTAAGCAAAAAGCACAATATGCATTAGTAAATGCTTTCTACTGATGTTCCCACAGAATTTCTTATTTTTGTAGAGTAATTCTTCCGGTAATTAAGGTAACTTAGTAAAACCTAGAGCTTGTCACTTCCTTAAAAAAGGTGACAGGTGCTAATTTTCTCAGAGGCATCACATTCATACAAAACCTGGAAAGATATTTCTGGGGATAACAAAATATGTCTTTTGACCCAAATACAGTCCCACTCCTTTAAAGCATAGCAATACTAAAACAATTCAAAGGGAACAATGAGAAAAATTGTGTTATATCAGCAATGTTACTCTCAAAATAGCCAACTACATCTCTCATTAACTATATTATTTTTATGTAATCAGGGTCATGAAAGTTTGCTGAGCACTTTATGTGCGCAGTTTTACAAAGCACATGCAATAACAAACTCTTATTTTCCACAATTTCCAAGTAAGCATTAACAGAAGTAATCCTTCTTTATGAAATTATTTTCAATGAGTTTTGAAAGCTTGGATGGAGATGTACTTATCTGTCCTCTAAAGCCAAGATAAACAGTGCAAGTTGGTTTATTTTTGTTTTGTTTTAATGCATGCATGGTTGATTTTCAAATCATGCCTTGAAACAAACTAATAATTATATACAACTAGAAACATAGGAAAATGCCCCCAGTTCACACTGCTGGCTGGAAAAACCATTGCCAATGACAAAATCAGAGGCAGAGTAATAACATATTAAGAAAAAACCAAACATCATAGATATAAACATCACAAAAAATGTGCCTTCAGTTTTACCTGAGTCTAACTTCCGTTATTTAGAGAACTACATCATTAGTGTATGAATCAACTCGCTATGCTCCAGTCTTATAAGAAGTGTTAGGAGATATCACATTCTTTGCTTAAGGACTAACCAAACCAAACAAAAATAGTTGAGAGTCTTTTAAATGCATATATATACTAAAAAAACCAAAAAAAACCAAACAAAAAAACCCAAAAAACAAGCATAAAACAAACAACAAAACAAAATAAAAATGGTCAAACCAAAATATCTAATTTGTCCAAAATACTGAGATTTTCCTCCATCTGCATTTCATACTTGTATTACATAGATTTTGTGTCCTGACTGACAGGATCATAGCCTTGTTTCTCAAAGCCAGATGGGCCAGATGTAGGCTCTCAACTGCAATTTGGCGTAACAACCTAATTTATACCTTTGGAGAAATCAGTGATCAAAAGCTTATTTGTTAACTCTAAATTCTGGGGTAAGATCTCCACTACTTTCATGCTTAAATTGTAAGGTAGGCAAATTATAAAACCACAGGTTTAAACCACAGCTCTAATACACTGGGTAAATAATCACATATTTGGTCCTATGCCATGGGTTTCTTCTGAAATGATGCAGAAACTAAAACAGTGATAATTATTGTGTCTCATTTATACTGATCCACAAAACTTCCTTTAACAAATGGTAGCCACAAAGTTTGAATATTATTCTAGATAATACATACTATGCCTCATGTTAATTCTAAGCGGAAACATTTGGAAAATAAGAAGAGGAAATGTGTGTTGCTAGATACAGGCCTGGACTGAGATGCTCTATCAAGACTAAAAACCCACAGAAGAGCTATGGTGGGGTGGGCCACACGCCCACCCAGCTGCTCTCACTCCCCTTCCCAAAACAGGACGGGGGGAGAGAATAAGATGAAAATGCTCATTTTTTGTTGCCACCAACAAAACAGACTCGACTCGGGGAAAATGAATTTAATTTACTGCCAGTTAAAACAGAGTTGGATGGTGAGAAACAAAGACAGAAGCCACAAAACACTTTCACTTCCGCAATCCCAAATCCTCCACTTCCCCCAGTGGAGCAAGGTCAGGGAATGGGGGCTGTGGTCAGTCCACAACAACTCCTCTCTGCTGCTCCTTCCTCCTCACACTTTCCCCTGCTCCAGCGTGGGGTTTTCCATGGGAGTCTGGATCACCTCCTCCTGCTCTCCCCTCGGGGCTCTTCCTCCCATTTTTCCTCACAATCCTGGCTGCGGGCTCAGCTGTGCCCTGCTCTGGGTCAGCTGGACCCGGCTGTGTCTGACAAGGGGCAGCTCCGGCTGCTCCCCAGTGAGGCCACCGAGCAAACCTGGGCACCCACAGCCCCAAACTGCCCTCAGAGCCGGGACTCTCAGGGCTGCCAGCTCCCTGGGGAAGCTGGGCAGCACAGCCAGCTGTAATCTGTCCTCAGGCAGGTGTGCCCCATCTCAATCTCTCTGTCAGTCTCTGTGCACAAGGTAGGTGCTCTGAATTAGCCTAGAAAAAGGCTAAGTCTTGCTATTTATCCAGCCTTTTGCTTTAAGTAGACCTCTGAGTCAATTATAAAAGTATGTGTATGTGAAATTTCTATCAATAACACTGAACAGATGAAGGAAGAAGTAACACTACAGGGGACGTGAGGATTGTTTTGCTATTGACATACACAATAATTGATTAGGTTTCTCAGCTCCTGTTGCTAGAAACTCTGATGTATTACACTTAGGATTACTAGTTAGCTTCCATTTCCTTTCAACTTTTGCCTCTGGATAAGCTCAACTATTCCCAAGAAGAAACACTGATCAAGTACATTTGTCATGCGAACAACTATAATAAGGTAATTCATCATAGTCTGTCAGACTCTTATTCCAGGAAGACTGCTGCATTTTTATCCTTACTTAAGAATCTGCTGTCACTCCTGCTGGAAATTTTGGTAGACACTTTGGACATGTTTAAAAGCCCTTCCAAACCGATAGTGGCAGATAATTAAGTTATCAGCTATCAAAGTCTTTTTTCACTCCCTGCAATGTTTATGACACCCTGAACCTTTCTGTCGAGTTTAATCTGACCTGTTCTGAACGTGTGATCCCTTGTTCCTTCCCCTTTCCTTTCCTAATGGCAGCCAGTGACCAATGTAATTCACTACAACAAACGAACCTCTTCTGGAGAGTCTAATTGAGCAATTTTGTTTTCTTTTCAAGGTCTGAACTCAACCACATCCCATAACCTATTCTTCAGCTCTGCAGTGGCAAAGGATTTACTTGAAGGCAAAGCAAGCTGAGATTTTAGATTTCCAAATGGAAGAAGAATAAACCAACACTGGCTCAGAGCTGTGCATGGGTGAAAGTGGGAGTTGCTGTTTAGGCTGTCAGTAATGTTTAATGTTTTTGTATATTCTCTAATCAAAGCTGAAGAATTTTTTTTTTGCAAGCTTGGCACTTCACCTGCATGTTGGGTGCAATATTTCATGTGCTCTTCCCGTATTTTCTCTTACATTTCTCTGGTAGTGCTCTGTGGATATAAATATTCTCCTTCAAAAAGAAAATCTGCTTTTTTGTTCACAAAAAAAAAAAAAAAAAAAAATAGGGCATGAAGTTTTAGCACTGGTGAACCATATCACAAATGGGAAAAAAAATACTGGGAAAGAAGCAGGTTCTATTTTCATCTTCCAGAGCAGCATTAACAATACCAAGGAGAAAATAAACTCAATCTTGCAGATCTATTGCCTCACACACAAACACAAACAGGGTATAGTTTTAATCCTTGCACCTCGTCCATCAGCCCCTTTTATCTGTGGCTTTTCAATACAGCAACGCAAACCTAATGACAAAGTGATCTTAAAAGCTGGAATCAATTTCCACTGCAGCCACAGCCATCAGAAAGACAGGGAGAGAAGTTAGATCTGATAAGCAAAATTAAAAGTACCATCAGTTAAAGCCACAGGTAGATACATAGGGTAGATTGCCAGCAATCTCTGTGCACTTGGTTTATTAACAGCATTTCATTTATGAAAGACCAAGGTGCGTGACACAAGATTTATCCTGAAGCAAGGCTTCATCAAGTGTGAAAGATGGGGATTCAGCAGCACAAGATAAATGAGCACTCTTCTTAATACTGGAAAAGGGAAGGAGCCCTGAGAGCTCGAGGTGAAGCAAGGACCATTCTTAATGCTGACTTCACTTGTATTAATAAGTCTTCAATAAAAATGACATCTATTACATATAAGAAGTCTAACTATGCAAGGAACCAGGTCAGTAATATTTCAGTCTGCAAAATACCCCACCTTCCAAGCTTTATTTATATGTGTCTCATATGAAACAAATGAAATGAATTTTAAAAAAACAGAAATAGACTTATGCACTCAGAGATTCTTATGCATTTAGAATTAAGAACATTTGTAACCATTTCACTTGGATTGAGAATTTCCAAAGTTTGGTCCCTGAGAAGGGAGATTCAGCAGCTAAAGTAAACATTATTTTCAAAGCCAATATTTAAGTAGTATCATGCTCAGTTCTTTTTCCCAGACTTTTCACATTGGCTAAAAATTTACAGAACCAAGATTTCCAGTGATGACTGTGAAACAATTATGCATTGGGGAATGTGTATCATATTGCTAATATTAATTCCAAATCAATCTAACTGTACCATCCAGCACTTACAGTTTGAGGTATACAATTTACCTCAGAGTATCAGCAGAACTTGTTATTTTTGTTCTCCCACCCCTAGTTCGACAGCTGCATCACTCCTTGCCCACGCTGTGGTTCCAGGCTTGAAGCAAAAAGATGCACCAGACAAGCAGATGTTCTGAAAACTCTGGATCTAAATCACAGCTCCTCCCTATCCCATGACCAAAGGACGTGGCACACGTCCCTCCCTGGCAAGGAAAACGTTCAGAGGTGCAAATGAAAGCAGCCCCTGACTATGTGTAACGGGCCCTTGTCCAGCATCTCCACCCAAAAATGGCAGAGCCCCTCATTTTCAATTCCTAGGGGTTTTTTGGTTGGTTTTACTAATCCAGTTGCCCTTGGCAGTCACAACTCGCCTGAGCTAGAAGCAGGGCTAAGAAACAGCATCAGCAGTTTCAGGGAAAGATTTTGAAAGACTAAAAGAAAAGCCAAGGAAGTGTTCATATTACACTTGAAGAAAATATCTTATTAGAATTCTTTCATATTTTGAATAGAAAATCTAGAGTTGAGATTTTGTGTATGTATAGTGCTATGATGTAACTATTCAGTATTAGGGAAAACCTTATTATTTATATGGCTGTTATGAAAATCTGCCCAGACTCTAATGAAGGTAAAGCTGCTGGAGTACATGCAATAATTCAGAACTGCAAAGAATCCCAA
This sequence comes from Pomatostomus ruficeps, assembly GCA_013400735.1. Lineage (NCBI taxonomy): Eukaryota > Metazoa > Chordata > Aves > Passeriformes > Timaliidae > Pomatostomus > Pomatostomus ruficeps. The sequence continues at coordinate 32,756 of VYZT01055636.1, read as the reverse complement.
TTTATGTTTTAAAATAACATTATTTTTTTATATAAAAGCCATATCAAAGTTACAGCACAGAGAAGCATAGTTCTTATTGCCAAAGGGACCTGGGGACCATGACAACAAATCTCAGGATGCTGGATTTTAAACTGGAGGCACTCCTATCACGAAACAATCGTTCTATCCAGGGAGTTATAAAAACTGCCTAAACAATGCAAGGCCAGAAAATGTTTGACCTCTTTCCCACAAGCCAATAAATCAGAGTGCCAAAGAAGCACAACAGTATCAAACTGAAGAAACTATGAGGCTGATGAGAAGGCCTCTGAATTCAACTGGGAAGAATTTCCTTCCACATTTCCAGAGGGAATTCTTGATGCCAGATAGACTGAATTCCTCCTCAGCGTTTCTCTGTCTGTGGCAATCACTGGTTTTAATTATTTCTGACATTTTGTCTATCATACTGGATCCCTGGAGAAAAGTAATGAGTCTCCTCATGTGAAAGGTGAAAAGAACAGAGATCACATTAAGATGCTTGAAATAAATTAACCACATGATCTTCTAACTATAAAACCCCAGAAAGGATCCCATTAAACCACTTGCAACCACCAGTGCAACCACAAAAATCTCCTCATTAGCTATAAAAGCTAAGTAGCAACATCTTAATTCTGGCATTTCAGTTTCATTGGCTGATTGTGTGTGCGGATTTAATATCAGCAATTGTCTGATAAGGATGATCATGCCAGTACCAGCCAACCTGAGGAGCAGAGCCCTGTCATTTCTCAATTGTTTCTTTTGGAAAGCAGCTTGGGAAAGTTATCTTTCACCTTTTCCTGAAGGTCGTGTTTGTCCTGTAATAAAACCTACTCAGCTTTTTGCAAAGAATACACCCATCAGCTCAAATCAAAAGCATTGGGAAGTACAAATTACATTCTCTCTCCTCCTGGCTTATTGGGAGGAGCACTCTCTGAATGTCTTAAGGAAAATTAAGCAAAGGAGTCCAACAGTCTGTATTGTCTTATCTTAATAGAATTTTACAACAGCAATGAATGCCTCAAATACAACTAAGGAGAAAAGCTATTTGGCAGAAGATTATATTTTCATATTCAACAAAATAAGTACAAGGTAATTTATTATTATATTCAGAATTGTAACTCAGTTGGTAAAGGCAGAAGACTGCAAAAAAATATTTAAAATACTTTCCTCTGAGAAATGCTGTTCTATGAACTACTAATGTATCAATACATTTTATAAAAAACACTGATACATTAAAATAGTCTATTTTCTCCCTATTTCTACACATAATGCATTTACTAAGCAACGTTGTGGATATATGCACCCACCTATACATACATAAAGTAGCATAAAATAAGCAAATATGTACTCAATTTTCTACTTTATGAAGTAAATTGTCTACCTTCTCCTGGCAATATTCATACAATACCTCTTTTCTAAGGTGCATAAACACACATCTGCCGGTAACATTTCAACCAGTTCTACTGGCAAATCAAACTCCATCTTGTCCCAAAAATGGTAAAAGACAGTCAAGAAATAAAATGTTACAGTAAATATCATCGTATTTCTGGATGACAAAAACTTCAGAATCCCAGGGCGCCGAGTTCATTTTCCATGATCTTTTAGCACCTTTTGCCATTCCGAAGTTTCTTTAGCGGAACTCCCGCGGATCTTTTTGTCAGAAAAATACATTAAGCAAATTAACTGGTTGCATTTCTCCTGGGGCCACAAGTTACAGCATAGATTGTAATGAGGCGATTATGTTGCCACTTTGTAACTGCTGGACTTTGCATTAAGTGCTATTTGACATCTGCTTTCACAAAATGAATTAAAATAACAGGCATCGAAATACAGGCAGTAGAACACTGGTGACTTCACGTGCTGACTGTGACTGCAGCTCCCCCTCACTGGTACCGAGCCCTGCAGTACACACATTTTTGAGATAAGTTTTATTTCTGCCGTCAGACATAAAAGATAACTTGTCAACAAATTTGGATGAGTAATTAATACCATACAGACAAACATGAAATAAAATTCCAGGACATTTTATATCTTCCATTCTTATTCCCTTAAGTTGTCAATACACACTTGAACTAAATGTTTAGAAGTGATTATCCAGGGATTAGTGGGAGCAGTTTACAAAAATCTATATAGACTCCATAACTATATAAATAAATTAATTTAAAAAATAATAATTCAGAGGAGTTATTCTGTAAATTCTCAGGTAGAGGGCCAGCAGAGCACTGTAGACTAATTGTACTATAAAACTAGAAATGTACAAAAGGCTTGGCCCTGTATAAAATAGTTCTGACCATGAAAAAAAACAAACCCATAATTTTGTCAGCCATATTCAGCAGAAAAACCAAACTCAGTAGTAAGGCTTGGGCACATAAGCACAAGAACCAGATGTTTATTCTAAAATGCATCTGTTTCCTTCCAGCAGTCTTGAATTACAACAAAAAAGACACATATATAAAAATAAAAGATCCGCAAAGAGGAAGGAAGGAAGCCATTGCAAATATATTTCAATTTAATATCATGTTTAGCAATTGCTGCAGTGCTCATCAGATATGTTACAGTATGGTACAGTCATAAGCCAGGATTTTGCAAAATTTCCCTTTCAAGATCTTTACTGAAACTAAACACAGAATCTTTCTGACTTTACACTGACACAAAGGCATCTTCTAGGTTAGCAAGCATGGCTCTTCATTGCACTAACTCATACTCACACTGCTCTTAAATCTCACCTTGAAGAAAGAAGGAGCAGCTATTTCAGGACTAAAAAGTACTGTTGTTATTGAATGTGCTGGGATGTTTATTACAATGTCTCTCATCACATATAACTATGCAAAGCAGTCAGTATTTTTATCATCTGCAGTTATTGAACTTCACATTCACCCTCACGGAAGCTCATGCTGAACTTTCAACTGGTTTAAAATATTTCTTTAAAAATGAAGACCTTTTCTTAATCTTTTATTTTTAAGTTTCAGCCAGTTGGGAACTGCATTTTATTTAATCAGCTGCCCTCGGTGTGACTTCTAAAACATGTAATCTGCAAAAATAAAAGAAATTAAGTAGACATGTTAGGCTTTCATGTATCATTATACATGTGTGAAAGCATGAAGAGCATTAGGCCTTTTCGTCTCCGAGAGTCATCATTAAGAGATGCAGTCTTCAGAAGAAAGCAAGAATAAAAGCAAGACCATGTCCCAGTTATTACAAAGTATATCACCTCAAGATGTATAATGGCAGTGAACAAGAATAGAAAGGAGCCCTGAAACATGGTTTATTTAATATGAATAAACATCTAAGTGATTCAATTGGAAAAAGGATCAAGTATCTCCAATCTCTAGACCTTCCTGTTATAGAAAAGACTTTCAGAAATAGCATTCTTATTGAGCTATATTTCAAGATCAGAGGGATCTTTACTCTCCTAATTGCAATTTAAGATAAAGAAAATATCAGAAATAACCCACTCATCTGTAAAGATACTGTACACCACAAGGTGCTTTATCCAATGGTAAACTGCTATTTCATGCTTTGTGCTCCCAACATAGGAAATAGAAGAGTCATAAATCATCATGGAATTGCCTTTAAGGTCCCCTCCTGGATGGAGGGGACCTTAAAGACCATCAAGATCCAACCCCCTGTCATAGGCAGGGACACCTCCCACTATCCCAGGTTGCTCAGAGCTCCATCCAGCCTGGCCTCGAACACTTCCAGGGATGGGGCAGCCACAGCTGCTCTGGGCAACCTGTGCCAGGGCCTTGCCATCTTCACAGTAAAGAATTTGTTCCTGATAGCCAGTCGAAACCTACCCTCTTTCAGTTTAAATAGAATAGTTAATGGTGGTTTCTGAATACAAATGTTCTCATTAAATACCCTTTTTTTTTTTTTTTCTGAAAATAGATTAGTGGTCAGTGGGAACAGTGTGGCTTTACTGACTCTCACTTTCTATCAACTGGCAAGATGCAATTCTGCCATTTGGTAGTAATAACACATAGTTGGAGCTATAGTGATTAATGGAAAAGGGACTATCTGTTCTGATGTTTGATGTATCCTTCTAAATGCACAAGGGTCTCACTCTGCTCACTGAACTGAGAACTGCTGTCCTTTCACAGCACAGAAAATAGGATAACCATCTGTTTCTTTGCAAATACTTTATCTAAAAAGATTGTTGTAAAAGCAAAGTAAATTCTGAGAATAAAATAGGAAAAATGTAATTTAAAGTTGTCACAATACAAATAAATAGAAGATGAAGATGGATGATGGTGGGTGGTCTGGAAGCCTGTCTAAAAACCATATGGCCTGATCTAAGACCTAAAATATAAATTAGAAGTTTTAGGTTTCCTAAAGAGATTCCAGTTACAAAGATCTATGTAAATCATTAAGACTGCAGGAACAGAGTCCTATTGTTACCACTTTNGGCACCAGAGTCCTTTTTTTCCCCCTTTTTTTTTTTTTTTTTTTTTTTAGTTATTTATGAGTGTGGAAGTTTGTTATTTAAATATTGTGACATTTGCAAATACATTGCATGCTACCATAAACTCCAATTTACAGCGAAACAAACTGCTTCAAGCTGTGCTGGATGGAGCAAACGGAAGCTGCAGGTGTCTAAGGAGTAAATGGATGCCAGCTTGTTAGCTGAGGTAAGGGCTGAGGCAACGAGCACGGTGAACTTGCATAATGAAGAGAGGGTTTCAGGAAAGGCTAAAACTCTACAGGCAAATGAGAAAAAGCAGCAGAAGCAGGGGTAATTTCTGTTTCTTGAGAGGGTCTGGACGTATTAAGGTAGAGCAGGAGCTTATGGTAAGAAGCTGGATTTATGGAGGTGCCGAAGGAGGATCTCTAGAACTGTTGAGGAGTTAGGCAGCAGCCAAACCCCTCAGAGAGAGGTGGAGGTGGTTTGGTTTGGGCAGCAGACAGTGAGGATTCACGGATAACCACCAGCAGCAGAGTGCCAGACCACAGAACAAGAACATTATCAGTGCCCTTTCAAGAAGACACAAAAAAAGGAAACACTAACAATGGACTAATTACTATCCTAACAATCATCTCAGCATGAGGGCGGAAACGCTCTTGCCCCAATTAACTCTTCCAATGGAGTTGCTGCTCCTGTTTCTTCTTGCCCCCACAACACCACTCACTTTGTACCAAAACGAGCACTTGTGTGGCTGCACACTGAGTAGGAGGGAACTGATTCAGCTGAAAAGCAGCTTTGCCTTCCATTCACAACCTAACCTCATGAACACTCCCTCTAACTCAGGGCAAGTCATCAGGCAGGGCTGGAGCCCCTGGGGCAGCAGCCCCTTTCCATGGGGCATGAATATAGGAACAAGTGGGTGTGCAATGGTCTGAAAAATAGCCAAAAACTCTGAAGGAGTCAAACCTCCTCTGCTACCCAAAAAAACTGGCAGAGACTGTGCCTTCTTCAGGATTGAAGCAGAAGTGACCGCAGGTATTCAGGAATTGCCATTTCTACCAAATATTATTCACAAATGTTATTCACAAGCTTGCTGAAAGTTGTTTATTAAGTAGAAAATTACCATAATGAGATTCAAGGACCTATCCACAATCACCTTTAGAGGAAGCTCTCCAATTTTTTTTTTAATTTTTTTTTTGTTTTATACTTGTCTGTGTGTAAATCATGGACCAAAAGCAAACGAGAACTTCCATGCAGCAAGAGGGACCAGGTTCAGTAAGGAAATTACATTTCCCACTTAAAATACTGTCCTTTTAAATTCAGCGCAATCATAAATCTTTACTTCAGACTTCAGTGATCTCATATGTCATGCAATCTCCACTATAAAAGGTGTGAGCAATTTTCAGGTACAAGAGCCTGTTTTACTACCCTACCATTAACATTTTACCATTTGCACAGTTCTCTTCACAGGATCTTTGAAGCTGGCATTATGAACAGTAGGAAGAAATAAATGCAAAAAAACAAGCTCTTGCTTTGGCTCTTGCCCAGCCAAGTCACAGAAACCCAGAAGCTCACAGTTCAATCTTACCAGATTTTCATCACAGGTGAAATGTGTTCTTTCCCCTTGCCTCACTTCTTAGTTGTGAACTCTATCATATGTGCAGTGCAAAAATGTATAAATAACAGGAGACAAAATGATCTTGGCACCATCCTTTAGAATTCCACTCATCCATCCATGTGGGTTTTTTTAATGAAAGGCTTCATTGGTGGCAAGATATCACAGGAAGTAAGAAAAAGGGAGAAAAACCCAATTTGCTTACAAAAGAAATTAGACCTTAGTTCCAATACATGTGCTGTCCCTCACTTGAAATAAAAACATACTTAAAGTCTAAGCTGGTGATTTCTTTGAGAGAATTTGATGTTATCTTTACCATGTGGCCATTAACTACTCAGTCAGTGGTGACTGGAACCCTCTGAACTTCAGTTGTACCTAGTGGCAATTAGTTCATATAATGGAAGTGCCCTCTTGCTCTACAAGAGCAGATTTAGAAGTTATATCTACTTATTTAGACACTTCACTGTCCTTGCCACTTGTCACTGCCACTGAAAAGCATCACTGAATTTGGCATCAACACTCCGGTGAATTATGTCATTGTGTTCTCATTTATAACCGACAAAAAAAGTGAGGCAGAGAAATACAAAATATGGGGCCTAAAGCTAAAGTCCTAGATCCTTTTCCTATCCTGGGTATCAACAGACTGACCACCTGCAGTTCCAGTTTGCTGAAATGCAACCTGAGTGGCACCTCACATTCTCCTTACCAGCCCCAACCTGAACAAACCCCAAACCATTTCAAATTATCATATTTCTGGTTATTATAAGTAATTTCAGTCACCTAAATTTTCAAGTACTGACCAAAGCACCTTGAACATTCCAAGGAGGCAGAGGTATTACATTAGTGGCATGACATAGCCCTTCTCGGAATGGAGGATGCAGACGAAGCAGTGGCTACACAATTAGAGCACGGAAGGAAGATCGAGAGAGAGGCCCCAGAATAGCAAGTCCATGCAGCACTGCTGGAAATGATCTGTCCTGCTCTGGAAGCAGCCTAGCCATGTTAGCATGCTGCTGTGCCCTGCCAATAAACCTTTGGGAGTCAGAATGCCCTGAGTGTAACGGGATAAAAGAAGTGACTCAACTTGGGAATCGACAAGTCTTAAATCCTGCATTTCAGAACGTTCTGTTCCAGAGCTGAACCAAGCAGCTGAATTCCGCCTCTGCCTGACATTAGTTCCAGTGAAGCTTTTCTGTGATCGGATCTGGTTGTGCTGCTACGCCTGTATCCCAGACAGGACCCAGTTATTGCTAAGCTTCCTCAGCGTGAAAAGAGATCAGACGCAGTTTCTGACTTCAGGATTTCTAGAAAAGTTTCTAGGAAGAAGTTCTCTGGGGAAAGAATGCCACAAAAAAAAATTTTCACTTTCTCAGAATATCAAAAGAAAAAAAAATAAAAGAACAACAGTAGCTTTTCTGGACTCTGCGTATTTACTTACAAATCCCAGCAACCTAAGCACCACAAATCAGAGCTCCGAGTTTGTAGCTAAACTGTTCTAAGCCTCTAATGAAGCTAAAGAGAGAAATTCTCAGAGTAATTCTCATAATTTCTTATTTCAGTTGCACTTAATGCAGCCCTACTACTTAGATGTGGTCAAACCATGTCACACCTACAAGTGCTTCCTTGGTGTCACTCATTGCCCTCAACTGCAATGCAATCTGTGGTCAAAATCACTCAGTGTGCTCCCTCTGCTCGTTTCGGGGCAGATCCTGGCTTTTCTTCTAGGACAGGAGGCTCTCTTAGCACCTCTGCTGGTGTCCAGCATTCTGCCCTCCCTGAACGGTGGGTGTTCAGTCCCTGTCAAGTAACCTGGCAGTCAGTTTTGTCACAATGCCCCTTGTCCAAATCTGCTAGAGGAACCCTCAGCTGCTCACTGGCCCACTTGGCAGAGCTGTAGTCTTGCCTGGCCAGCTTCTTCCCTATGGCCACTACAGTGCCCCAGTGGACCCATTCAAATGCCAAGGAACTTTTTTAATCTCCTCACTGGTCCTAGCCAGGTACTGCCTGTCATAAACAATGCCCATACAAACAGTGAACATCATGGGAAAAGGTTACAAGTAACACACACACACACACAAAATTACCAGGTAAATCAAATCGTGGTATTTCATAAAACAAATCCAAAAAATCTCCTTTGCTTTTGAGGCTTGGGTTGTACCCAAGGATAAAAAAATAACAAAAATCGGATACTGTTGTTCTGTTACAGAAAACTCAGGCGGCTCTGTGTGCCCTGGAATAAAGGAAGGCATAAAACTTCTACATAAACTCCTGGGATGCTATAAAACAGCGAGTTTTCAATTTCTGACCCTGAACACTGACAGTAAGTATGCCCCGCTTGTTCAACCTATAAATTTTCAAGGTTATTTTGAAAGTGAACAACAACAACAACAAAAAAAACCCCAACAAAACAAAATTCTTCTCATGAGAAAAAACTCATATCAACAAGAAAGGATTTGTTTATTTTTTTTTAACTCATCCAGACATTATTACTGACACAACTTAAAAAGTTAAAAAGGCTAACATTATACATATTGTGTTTTTAATACACTTAAAATTCAGTTTGATTAAAGTCCAGCATGCAGCATTTGAGGATATAGCCATAACTTCTCCAGTAGTTTTGAAAGATGTCGCTGGATATGAGCTATGAAACCAATTAGAGCTCCAGTTCAGTCTAAGGAAAAATGAGCCTCCAAAAATAGAATACTTGTACCACATGAAAGAAAAAGTAGATATACCCATGAACCCAAACTAGAACACCAACACGAAATGAAGCTGGATTTTCAAGGAAACGTGATAAAGGCAAATGAAATCCCTGCAAATACACTGTGCAGAGGATTTTCCACTGAGCATTTCAATTATCCAACACAGGCATACCAGTGACTGCTTACAGACACAACTGAACTACCTGGTACCCATATAAAGATGAAATTAAATATCTCTCTCAACTCCGTTTCCCTCCTTCAGAGACTCAAACCATTAAAATAATTTACATATACAGGCTCTCTTCTTATATGCAGCCCCTTTGAATGAGAAGGTACAGTAGAAAAGAGGGCAAAAAGACTGAATCAAAACGTGGGTTTTCTTGTTTCTGACAATATAACAATGTGATGGTGCTACAGTGAACACAAGAAAGAAAAATTAAAATGGTGATCGGGAATGCCTCTGGATGGATTGACTGCTCTCAGCTCAGCTACCTGTTAGATCACTTCCCTCGGAGTCATCACATGTTATGCTGCACCTTTTACTTTCATCAATTGTAGCACTCCAGCATTCTACAAAGAATAGAGAATTATTGATGTTCTAATCTCTACTTATTTTTCTTTCAGCATTTTTAATCCTTTTCAGCTTCTTTTGAGGTACAGCTTCCTTCCAGCTCACAAAGATGGCTAATGACATCAATAGACTGCTCATGAGGGCACTTGTAACAAAACCCTTGCAAAAGAATTCCAGTGCTTTTGAAATAATTCAACATTTTTCAGGAGACAAAACTGAACTAGCTTCATCCTCCACCTCCCTTCCAATGCAACTGAAAAAAAAAAAAAATACACACACACACATCTTTTTGTTGTGGCTTTCTGAAACATTATAAAGCAAAATCTCTTGCTTGCCTTTGTGTTGATCAGTGAGAATGAAAGACTTGCATCAAGTTGGAAACAAGTCAAAATGCCCTTTCTGATTTGTTAATGAAATCCTTCTTATGTACAAAAGGCATTTACTCACCACCTTAATAGTCACATTGCAAGTAGATTTTATCTGGCTAGAGATTCATTTATTTCAATGAGAAACTAATCTCTTTTGTGGGATTCATATAAAGGATTTGAATTTAAAAATAAATAAGAGGAATTGTTTACCTGCAGTAGGTAATAATACCTTTGGAAATACCATCTATGGGTATTGACTACTGAATCATGAAGCATTAACCTGGCACACTTAAATGAGTTCACGCTGCAAAAATATAATGAGTCTATGCTTTAGACCAGCACAGAACAAAATGAAGACAAAGTCAAAATTAGATTCGATCTGCACTCAGAAAAATTAAGGGAAAATTGTAAAAAACATTTTTAGAGACCAGGTTTGGGAATGTATGTAAAAGGCTTCTGCTTGAAGCCTTGCAAATTGCATTTGAAGGGACTGACCTGACATAAGGTTGGCAATGGATGCTACTGGAGCTTTAATTGCCTAAGCTCGGACATCTGTCTCAAGTGCCAATCCTACTAACAAGAAGATTGATAGATGCAAGCTAATCGCCAATTAGAGGGAGCTCGTGCAGATCCAGGCTGGGGCTGGAGAGGCCGGATGGACTCGCACAGAGGGGGATAAAACCAGTGTGCAGGAGAGAGAGAGAGAGAGAGAGAGAGGAGAGATTTCTCTCTGCTGCTTTCCAGAGCCCAGGAGATCTCCTTGGGCTGAACTCCCAGGGCAAAGCAGTGAAGGACAAGGAGGGAGGAATGTTGGCTCCACAGCTGCGTGGCCAACCTCCACCTCGTCTTAGGGCACTCTGCAGCACTGCCCAGGATGGTTTTACCCAGGATGGTTTTACTGACACAGTCACCAGCTTCACTCTCCTTCTAGAACCCAAAGCATTGCAGCTTACATTACGTAATGTGACTGCATTAGCTGTCTGCTCCTCTTCCTCCGCCAAATGCAAATGCATTACCTAGTCCTTGTAGCTCTTCCACATCCTTATTAACAGGTTACTATTTATAATAAAAATCATTAGGATTCCTTGTGCTTCTAAGATGTTTAAACTCTTTCTGGCCTGTCCTTGCTGGCTGCTAGTTAAAGATTATGTTCTCATTTTCTCTACCAATGTTCTGCCATTGCAAGTTTGGGATATTTAGCCTTTAGGAAAAAACTCCTTCTTCTTCCTAGTTTAGCAACTGATTTTTCATTTTCGCTGGCCCAGACTTTCAAAAATCGCAGAATCATAGAATGTGCTGAGTTGGAAGGGACTCATCAGGATCATCAAGTCCAACTCCTGGCCTTGTGAATGACACCCCATGAATCCCGCCATGATGATAAATCTTGTCTTTTCTCTCCCCTCTCCCTCCTCCAGATTGTGGAATTGTGTCTTTGTGAACACAGACTGTGGGTTTTATAGTTTAGAGTTATTGATATTTGGGATTCACATGTAATGCCACCATGATACATCATAAAAACCCTTTAATGAATTATAATTATATTCAGGACACAAAAAGAGCGCAGTGAATTTATTCTTCTCTCTCCGCTATTAAGAGTTTGTTCTTCTCAAGACACATGCCAGTTTCTTTAAGTGCTCCTTTTGTAAGTACATCGGCACAAGCACTTTGATTTGGATTTATCTGCTTGTAGAGCAAAATTGTTAAGAAATGGGGTGGCTTTGGGGATCAAATACTTGTTTCAGTTCTTGTTTCTCTCTCCATTCTCATGTTGACAGGAAACTGCTCTTGGAGGCTGCAGCTGAGGTTATAAGGAGTTGCTGGGTTTGAGAAAGAATAAGCGGCAGCACAAAACCTCTAACATGGCACAGACACATCCAGCACCTAATGGTGCAGTGCTTTTCCCCCCACAAACCCTAAATGGCTTCTAGCGTGACTTAGTGGCATGGAGTAGACACTAACAGGCACAGCACATTAAATTTGCCCTAATTGGCTTTCAAGATCATCTACTCCTAATTTGCATATGATTTGGAGACACATATTAACCACACCCAGAATAAAAAGAAAGGTTTCAGGATGCCTCACAAGATGCTTTCCCATTGACCATTGCAGCAATGCCTTTTCCAGTACCAAGTGCTTCTTAGATATCTCTGTACAGCCAAGGTTCTCTGCTTGTTGTTAAAAATGAGCATTATTCAAAATATCTGAATTCCTTATGCAGTTTTTAATAGGGAGCCAGTACTTTTGGGGAGGGGGAAAGGAGGAAGTAAAAGAACTTAGGCTTGCATTTTTATATCTCAGTTGTCAAAGAAGTCTCCACCTACCTAAAAAGCCCAGGAAATGACCTCCAGATATTTATGTCTGTACCAAATAAATCCCATCTTTGGCACACAAATATTTTGCAGTGGGAACTGATTGTGCTGCTGTTGGCTGGTAACGGAAATGCCAGAAATACCTGAAGTCCCAAGGGTTAAATGATTTCTGTAACAATAATGATCAAGCCATTAAATGTACATGAATATTTAATTTCAGCTGCACTTAGTTCCAGTCTTAATTGTCAAAACCACTTCGCTAAAAATATGCAAATAAATTATCTATTCTCCTCATTTATGCAACATCCTCACCTCCAGATTTAGGACAAGGAGTTAAATCCACCAGGAAGCCATTTTAGGGACTTGTTCTGCCAATTTTGTCCACCATGCAGTAGGAACTAGGACTAAGAATAGTTGTAGCATCACCCATTCTCCTTCACCGCCCTTTCTTTTTACCGTAATTTTCACAGCTTTCTCGTGATCTATTGAAAATAATTCCTCCTCAACGGCCTGGCTTTCTCACCAATGCTTTTTACTTGATCCAAGCAGAGACTCCAATGTCCAGCTTTAGGCTTTCAAAACACGCTTGCATTCAATGTGTGGGAATAACTCAGGGTTAAAATCTCATGTGTGGAGCGCAATTCTCTTTAAACATAAAATTCTTTTAATGGCACTATTGAAAGTACCCCGAAGCATTCTCCAGAACCTATTAAGCCATTCAGCGCATCCTGCAGTGCTAGAAACTCCATGTACTCTGGCCCAATGACTACTCCATGTGGATCTTTTCTCTAGAAAAGCTATGTAGCAATGAGAAACAGCAGTGACTGGCACATCGCAATTAAAGAAAATAAAAAATATGGCTTATTTTTAATTATCTTTTTTGGGTTTTTTAAAGACAAATGTCTTTTTCTGCTAGGTTTACTTTGTCAGGGCATGTAGGGATGAAAGACTTATAATTATATTACTGAAATAACCAGAAGATTCAAACCAAGCAAATAAAGCTGGATAATCAACAATTATTGGAAACAAAACTTTAAAAAGAAAACTTGAAGTCATACACTACAGCCATTAGTAAAGAAAGGAGAAGAGGATTAAGTGACAGGGCCCCTACCCTTACAGGCAGGAAAAATGAACACCTAAGAGTTGTGCCTTTAGGCAAAAAGTCTTAATTCACTGAGTCACAAATCCATTCTCCAGTGTTGCCTCCTAGAGGCCACACAGGCAAAGAGCATTTTCACACAGATTTTTATAATGCAGCAGTGAAGCTGACTACTACAATTTAGTGCATTTTTACAGTGCAAATTAAGTTATTTTTTTGTCATTGAGAAAATATGAACTTTGCAAAGCCTAATTAAGAGACATTTATTATGTTCCATACAGCATGTTTAAAAAGAAGCTTAGATTTTAAAATAACATCCTGCTGCAGATGAGTACGACAACACAAGAATCTTCTGCATGGAAGATCTGTTGTACACAATGTGGCTTTATTATATTTGAAGGATTGAATTTTATCAAGCTGAATGAGTAGCAAAAAATGGTTTTTATGAAGCTGATTTAGAAATTTGATCAAATTTGGACTGATGTCATCGAGGTTTAGCGTGTGTCCTAAAAGGAAGATGAGAAGAGCAGGCTCTTTCACCCTCACTCCACCACACAAACCTGCTAAAGAAAACAGCAGGTGGGAGAAGCTTCAAAAGGAACAATATTGATGGAAAAGGTGGGAAAAAAACACAGTCCTAAAACATATTTGTGAATATGTGAGTGTGAATGTTATGTCTAAGAAAACCTGTTTGTGCATTAATTCAATGGCAGACAGTACAGGGAAGGGTTTTTTTCAGGAATATTGAACTTTTCACAGTTTCCTCTTTTCAAAAAGAAATTACCATCCTAAAATGTAAGTGTGACAAATCAGTCCTTGGCCAAGCCATTACACCTCAACATCTTATGCTTCCAAGTTGTAAAGCAACAGAGCATTATTTATGCCCCTATGCCCACACTAAGATATTCCAGGTTTAACATTTCTGGGGAAGAGGTTAACAAAAACAAAAGCCAGACTTGTCACAAGCTATTGTGTAACTTCAGAGAAAAAGTCAAAGGAGTTGCTATGAGCTCTGGCCCGATTAGATGGTTTTTTTTTTCCTTTTGTTAAGAGTTTTTGAAGTTTTGCAACACTGTGCTAAGTAAATGCAAATAATACCAGAAATCCATATTTTCTGAAGGATGCAGTTTGTTACTGTATAATCACTATTATTCAGAAGCCTAAATATAAAGACTCAATTCATAACTCTTGGTATCTATATTGCTATGTATTTTACTAGTAGTACTTCTGGAAAAAAAAAGATTATGTTCTCTGGAAAATGATAGAAATGAGAATTTCCTATGAAATGCAGCTTACCTACTGTAACTCTAATAATGCAGGGAATAAATACTCAAAATTGAAATGAAATAATGGGAACATTCCTAATTTCCTCCACTGGCATCACACATACTTATATTTGGGAAAGAAAGAAGAGAGAGGGAGAAGAGGGAGAAGAGGGAGAAGAGGGAGAAGAGGGAGAAGAGGGAGAAGAGGGAAGAAGGAATATTTTGAATAATCAGACATCTGTCCCTTTCCTCCATTTTTGTTTTACACAGCCAGCAGTAAACAAGAATTTAAAAGCTTTAAAAGCCAGTTACATTAAAATGGCAGTAACATTCTGATGACCAAACTAAAATCAAGATAACTCTTAGCTGGATCCTACAAAGAATCCCTTTTTTCATTTTAGCTAGAGCTTCAGGACTTGAAAGTTACACCACTTAATACTACTTATTATGTAGATACATGTCTCTGTTGCTCAGTGAGAAGGCAAAAGGGTCCTAGGGTCTGGATCCTGCTTGGCAATGCTCTTAGTCAAAAATATCTCGACCAAAAAACCACTAAAAGCAAAGCTGTTCACTGAAGCAGGGCTGGGAATCAGGCTCCCTGTCACTGAGAGCTACTGCTCTAAACCACTCTGGGAGCCCTGTGCAGATGTTCCCAAGCAAGTTAAACTTGCTCTATTCCCACCCAGGAAAGGTTATTTACATGGATTCTGCCTGGCGAGGAAAGCCCACTCCTCCTGCTCAAGCACATCACCAAGATTTCTGAGCCAAACAGTAATCTTAAACAAGAAATGTGAGTCTTCAAGACTCACACTTAGACCAGGAAGGGAGAAAAACATCAGAACCTTCTCCATTTTCTCTTTTCCTTATTCCACTCACCTCTTTTTTCTTGTTTTTCTCTTCAACACAGAAATATCAGTGTTAGGCACTGACTCTGAGCTGCACTTGATTGCTCAGTACATTGATTCCTTGAATTTGACTCTCTATTGTCCAACTTCCCCATTTAATGTTACGGAATTTGGAACATCTTTATGTGGTAAAGTATATGGTTAATCCCAGAATTCTCTACTGCTAAACACACATTTTAGCATTCTGTTTTCTGATTTAAGATATCCTGGTGCAAAATAGAAGTAAATATAAAGGCAGATATTTACATGTTCCTAATCACAGGGAACATATAGATATCAGAACATGAAACAAAGCAAGAAAGGATATGCCTTGCAAAATAGTGGCTTCCTCCTTTTCTCCACACATATTTACAGCAAGAACATCAATCTTTCCCTCAGCAGATGATCTCCATCACCTTCTGCCTCCACACAGGTATGTTAGAAAGCCTTTCTTCTCAAAACGAGCATGAAGCTCAACCAAAAAAAAGCCTTTTTTTTTTTCTTGACAGCACTTTCTTTATATCCTACTCCTCTGCTTCTCCATATATGGGTAATTTTTAATATGCAACAGGCACTGATTTAGGTTGGGGAATGAAAAAGTTAACACAAGCCAATTGCTAGGAGCTGAAGTATGTATGTTTCCAAAAGTAAAAAAATAAAGCAAACCAATGACAGTGGGTTGCAGTACAAAAACAGGGCTATGAAGAACAAATCTACATTTTACTTAAGTGCAAGCAGCTGAAGCTCTGAATAAATTTGGATAGAACACCAGATAATTTCTCTTGAAATCAAAAAATCTTCATCAGCATGAAGCTGTTAAACACATCTTTAATTTCTATATGCTATCTCAGTCAAATTTCTAAGATTATTAATTTCTGAGTGAGCAGCCTCTAGCTCCTCACATGCAGATAATTTTCATTAAGCATGATATTCTTCTACTAAGGGCTAACAATTTTCTGCAGCAACTGAGCAAAGGTTCATTTTCACACCCTTCTGGATCCTACATGCATTTCCTCCCCATGGTAGATGGAGGAATTTCCAAAGCTGAAAGCTATTTTGAGCAGCTTCCAGAGCCTCTCTTTGTAACACCTTCTTAACTGTGATTTCCTAATCACTATGCAGAAGATTTCACTGCCTAATTAAAGGACTGGTGCAGTGATGAAGATAAAGAATACAGAGCAGGGCTGCAAGCTAATCTACAAGCAAAACACAGGAGCTACTTGTCAAGAGTAAGGGCATATTTTATCGACAGCTGTGTCCAATAAGGATGAGTTATATAGTGAAGGTTTAATATTAATGCATTTCAGTCTTTCCCATTACTTACTCGTTATACACACCTAGGGCATTTCCAATTCTCTCAGTCTCCCTTCTCATTGTAATGCAATTAACATTTTAACCCCTCTGAAAATCCTTGTTTTTACATCATCTCAGACTTTTACAGACAGTGCTCGACAGAACTGTAGGTCTCAGCAGTTACGTTTTTGGCCTATAAAATGCAGGTGGGGTGTGTAAGTCTTGATGATGAGTGAATCTACTATTTGCACCTCTGAAATTTTCTTTTCCTTTGTATGTCTCTGTCTCTCTCTCTATGCTGAGGTATATAAGTCTCTTTATACAACTGCCCGCCAAAAGGATATCAATAATGAAACAGGTACAGATCACTGTTGTACACAGAAAACGTTACCCACTGTTATGTAAAACAAGTATTTTTAAACAATATGTGGTTATTGAGTTAAACATCAGCATTATGCTCCTTTGTACAGTCATGGTTCAGCTCCCTTGAGAGCTGGACTGCCTCTGTTCAACTCATCCATTCCCCCCGTGGAATTCTGCCCATTTAGAGCAGAACTATCACCTGAGAAAGACTGAACCTCTGCCATCCACATCACATCCATATGGGAGCTCAGAGCTGTCCAGCGAGGAGGAGAGAGGCAATAATCACAGAAAAATGATCTTATGGCTGAAACGAGCAGTCTATTCTACCTCTACCCTGTAATCAAAAAATGTTAAATCAAAGTCCTCCTCATGGCTACTCATTGTCCGTTCTTTATTTAGAGGCAATTAATTTGAGACACCTGGGACATAATCTGCAGACACAAGAACTCACGACAACAACCCAAACAAGGAGAATGCTGCAATCAGCACATAAACCCCTACACAACCATACCCTGGGAGTGTCAAACTGCAGTCCCAACTGATGCTTTTAAATTGCTGGACATGCATTGTCCATGCCTGGGTTTGCCTTACATAGTTTAAGAATAATATTAATATGCCCTCAAATCACAGAGGCGTTTTAAAACTGTATTTATCATATGGACATGTATTTTACAAAAAAATTCTCTTGCAACAGGAAAGCTCGGGTCTGTTTCCCTGTAAGCAATGAGGTGCTCATGGCCTCTCCTCTCTTTTCTGACACTTTGAAGTTTTTCAGAAGGAACAAAGCTGTCAGGACCCCAAGCACATCTCACCTCCTGGGGCTTTGTCTATCTGGACTCAAAGCCAACACAGAGCCCAGCTGGGGACCTTGGAGACAGCCACTGTGAAGAAAGTGAGAAGAAACCTCAGCTGGGACTGCTCCCCCTTCACTTAAGAGCTGATTTTATGCTGAGCCTCTCATCCCAGATCCCTGTCTGAGCTGTGCTGCTGCTCTGCCACAACCCTGACAGTGCCTGGCCATGACTCCTGCTGAGCTGGAGCTCAGTCTGACCCAGCCTTGGCCCTCCTGGCTCCAACAGCCACAGCACATGATCAGGACCCTTGGCTGGATGTCCTCACCGCCCCCAGGCCTTCCTGGTTTGCCCAGAGGGCTGCTGTGGGACAGGACTGCTATCGCTGTGAGCACTGCCCTGCCTGCTGTGCTGTCCCCAGCTCTGGGACTGTGAACAGTGGTGTCCCCCAACCCCAGTTCTATCAAGCTTGACCCCAAGCCTCCCCCAGACCCTACTCCCCAGCCCACCTCCAGCTCTGCTGCTGTCCCCCACTACCTCACCACCCAATCCCAAGCTGCTGGTGATGCCCAACCCAGTCCAGGTTTAGCAGTGGTCTCTGGTGGCACCTGGCAGGGTTCCCACTACAGCATCATCTGGTTATTACTAACAAGGTTATTCCCAAAAGACTGCATTTGCAGATAGGAAGGCTCATCCAAAAAAAAAAAGGTGAGAAGGAAACCTTGGTGCCCCACAGTTTGAGTGTCCAGCTAGGAGCCCGCATGAAAGAGGTGAGCAAGAGGATAGAGGTTTCACCACCCCCACAGGAAAAGGGCCAGAATCACCCTCCTTCCCTGCACAAACAATCACAGAATGTTAAGGATTACTTTAAAGATCATCCAATCCCAACCCTCACTGCCTTGGGCGGGGACACCCTTCACCAGACCAGGTTGCTCAAGGCCTTAAACAATTTGACCTGCAATAGCGCCAAGGCTGGGGCACCCACTCCCTGGGCAATCTGTTATATAAATAAAGACTTTAGGCACTCAGCCCTGGGTGTGTTATCTGTCAGTGAGCCAGGAGTGGCCAAAGGCACCTGGGTTCAGAACTGACACATACATAAGCATCCCTTATATGTACAAATACCTACGGCCAAGCTGTGCAGCCATGGATTGCCTCTTAGCTCCTCCTTGGGCACCAGGAGCTCTATCCAAGGATGGCAGAGGAAGCTGGA
This sequence comes from Pomatostomus ruficeps, assembly GCA_013400735.1. Lineage (NCBI taxonomy): Eukaryota > Metazoa > Chordata > Aves > Passeriformes > Timaliidae > Pomatostomus > Pomatostomus ruficeps. The sequence continues at coordinate 13,866 of VYZT01055636.1, read as the reverse complement.
TGTGTGCTGATGTATTCCTGTCACCTAAACCACGCCGAGGATTCCCTGCTCTGCGGGAAAGCCCGCAGCAGCAACACCCCGAGGCATCCACGTGCTGAGAAGGGAGTACCAGTCGGGGTTGTACAAGCTAAGCTGAGAGCCAGATACCTACAAATTAGGCAAAACAGCTCTGTCCCTTTGAGGATCTGGTCATGAGATATAACAGCTGAAATGCTCGGAGAGAAGCACACGAGGAGATCAGTAATTCCGTCTGTGCTCTGTGTTGAAGACTGGGCCATGTGCTGTAAATATTGCATGTAGGAAGGGAAGGGGGAAGCTGGGAGGAAATGTTGAGCAGCAGCTCACAAAGTGCTCAGCAGAAGTTAAACGGTGTGAGGTGACACCAGCCTGTGAGCAGGTAATTAAAGCTGTATTAGTGTCCCTGCCTGCAGGGGACAAATCAGAGTTGCACAGGCAATCCTCATCAGCGTTTCCTAGGCTGCACAAGCTTGCCTTGCCACCTTGAAGTAGCCTTGGCATATGTTAATTTTCATTCCTTTTAATGTCATATTATATAAACAATCCCTGTATAAAGATTGACTTCAGATATTTGTATTAAAAAAAAGAGGAATTATCCTCTTTGTTTTATTTGAAGGATACATTATAACACCTTCCTCGCTCAAAGGACACACTGTAATTAAAGACAGAATTTTCTCAGGATTTTAACTAAATCTGTCACTTAGCTTATGAATTAAAAATAATTAAACACAGGGTCTCATAAGAATTGTGCTTCTGCGCCTGCTCACTTCTCTCTGATTCCTTTCACTAACAAATTGCTAGTTTTCCAGTGCTCTGCATAATTTGAAATAACTAATGCGCTTAGGAAAATTACAATTAAAAATATTTTTCCCTTATTGTAGTCAGAATTTTGTCTCTCTTGACATACTACTTATTCCACTCCTGTCCATGATCAAGGAAGGCAATAGCTTGTCCACAGGCAATTTTGTCAGGGACTAGCTGGCCCCTAGCAGATGATGATATCCTATTTATTTCTCCCAATCCCTCAGAATACACAGGAAGCCTTTGGGATAGAGAGCTGCCACCTCACCACAATTTGGCATGGTGTGAATGCTACCTGTGAGCAGCAGTGGCTGATGTTCCCAGTTTTGGGAGCGGGGCTGCTCAGGGAGGTGGGGAGGAAACTTCTTTCATGAAGAAGTTTCACTGAAGAACTCAATTATCAAACACCTCTTTCATTTCACACAATAAATGAAACACAGAATTTGGAGTTCTACTGTGTACAGTAAGTAAGATTAAATAGATCAATGCAATAGCTGCCCTACATGCTTTCTTACCACAGGAGTGAAACTCATTGTTTCTGCATTATTTCTACAGAAATTTCAGCATATTTAACTCATCCCATATTTCATATATTTAATCCCATTTCACCATAATTAACTTGCCATCCCAGATACCTGCTACCAGCAGGATGAGCAAATGACCTTATATCACCACCATGGGCACTCTGAACCACATCATAAGCCCCAGCTCCTCCTGGCTGCTACCATTCCCCTTTCTAAGCTCAAACATTCCAAGCATTATCTGGTTGATTCCTTCCTTGACTAACAGCAAAAATGAAACTGTGACAAGAGAAGAAAAAAATACCTAAGTTTCAAAGAATCACAAAAATTCTTTTGACCTTTAGAGGTCATCTGGTCCAAACCCTTCCCTCACGCAGCACCATTTAGGGCTAATTTCTCAGGACCATGTCCAGATGACTCTTGACTCTTTCCAAGGTTTGAATCTCCACAATTCCCAAGGAATTTCAGCTTTGCTTAAAAAAAACTCCAGGAACGGAAGAAAAAAAAAAAAAAAGAAAAAACGGAGTATGCTGGCCACACATTAATTATAACACTCTTAACCCGGGCATGCAAGGTCAATTCTGATGATTTATCAGTGTCTGGTCTGTAAGTCTGAAATTCAGCTGCATGCTGCTCTGCAAAAGCAGAAGTGCTAATGCCAGGAATGTATGCAGAAGTACAACATAAACACAGGCTCCACTTCTTCCCAGATATTAATCTCCAAATTGCTTATTTATAAAAAGTACTTAAAGATTCATAACCACTTGTGGCTCCTTTTCTCCCCAGCTGACAGCAAAAATTAAATACAAAACTTAATTCTTGCTCCATTTTAAAGATTAATACATATGTCTGCCATCATACGAAGTATGCAATTAGAAAAATATGGAATTCTGAGTGTTTGAAAAAAGATACCACTCTTCAAAAGCGGAATTTATTTTTCTGTCAAGTGCTGCCTTAGTTTAGAAATGCGGTTCATAAAAAAGTCATCCTCTATATCTCAGTTCTTATCTCACTCATGAGTTAATGATGTTTTATGGCAGCTGCACTAACTTTTCCCTTCCCTCTGCTAAAATAAGGAAATGCAGTTGAAAGTCAAAAAAACCCCCCTTCTTTCCTAAAACTTTATGACTTTTGTTTGATTTTCATTTTCACTTTATCGTGTAAAGATTTTCCATCAATTTTGCATATGCTTATACATTTCACTCCTTTTCCCAATATAATTACTTCCTATTTCCTTAAAATTGCTCTCCAAAAACAAGAACAAAAGTTCTTGAGGCAAATTTATTATAGTTCAAAGCTCATTCTTTTTTCTGACTCTCTTTATGAAATCGAAATAAAGGTAATTACCTTGGGGACATCCAGCCTTCTGTCAAATTTGACTGGAATCAGCCAATAGCTTGGAATATTTTCAGAGGAAGAGAGAGTCATGCAAAGTCACAAACACTGAAAAATTGTGTAACTCTTCCTTTAAAAACCAAAATCCCACTAAAAAACCCCAAACCAACCAAGCAAACAAAACCAGTGTTACCCTAACAAATAAAATAGAAACTGTCTTGCCTCTGAGCTATGCTTCAGAAGTATGAAATTCAAAAATTCTCCCTACTCCAGCAGACAGATTCATTTAAATTCAGTCAATTTTAATGAGCACTATGAAAAGTCTATGTAGAAGATTCATTTTCATAAACCAGCCTGAACTTCCAACTTTTGCTCATGATGTTCTATTACTTTTTAATGCTATTTTAATATATGCCTTAAAAAAATAAAAAGGAAAGAAAAAAAAAGAAAAGCGAAAAAATGCCACCATTTTGGTGGCTTTTTAAACCAGACTAGAGGTAGTAATTTTCAAATAATCTTTTTTTTTTTTTTTTTTTTTTTTTTAAGNTATTATTTTTTTTTTTTTTTTTTTTTGTTTTTTTTTGGTAAATTCAAGGTTACAAATTTCAAAGTAAAAATAATTTGGCTGAAACTCCTCTTAAGATTAGCTTTTGTTCAAATCCTAGAGCTCATAAATGACAGAAACGTCCTCAAATCTGCAAAGATAAATCTCATCTTTTAAATTACTGAAAGCCTTCATTAAGCCTTAATATATGCTGTCAGTTTCAAACTAAATAATAGATGAGATTTTAACATAATCAGAAGAAAACTGCTGGTACCTGCCTCTGTTACTGTCACAGTTAAATTGACATGGTAATTTTCAAAATAATGCCTTCCCTAAGTCAGTTAAAGACTGACAAGCACTCACCAGTTAGAAAACTTAACTTTTCTTCACATAGAGGGAAGCCCCTTGCTAGGAATTCAGTGGCATGAATGAGCAAATCTCTCTTCTGCCTGTCCAATGTGGGAGTAAAATTCAGTGGCTGGGATAATCAAATAAACAAATCCGAAAAAGTGATAGTAACACACTTCTCTTGGGGAAAAAAAAAAAACAACAAACAACAACATTCTTTTAGTGCAGCAATGCTTGGCAAGTATTTTGTTATTTGTTACTTCGCTATTCACGGCTGCAAGGAAAAATCTGTATTTTTTATGAAATTTGAATTCGGGGATTAGATTATATACTGGGTTAAAAACCTACACTTTGCATCCCATGTCCTGTGAGGGTAAGGACTGCACAACGCAGAGAACTAAAGAGCTCAAACCTTCCTTTCCCCTCCCTGTTATCTGTACTCAAAAGGCCACATGCCATCAATACGAGTTGGGTTTAGGAAGTGCTGCACTTCCCTTCTGGAAGGTCACCGGCGATGGTTTCAAAGTCTGTTTTAAGACACTCATGTTGTGTGCCTATCAGCTGTCACTATTAGAGACACATTTCACTATTTTAGCTGCAAAAAGGATTAAAATGGGATGTAATCATTTCAAGCACTTCACAAGTAGCTCAGAGTTCTGGTTCCTGGATCACTTGATAAAACTAGAGAAAATATTTGAGCACTCAAGGAAGGCAACAGCACTATGGATAATAAAATGCCATGACTCAGAGCTCTTTTGCAGGGTTAGGATTTATTTTCTGGTTTTCTAAAACAAAACAAGAAATTTACAACTGAAAACACCTGCAAAGATTGCAAACCCTCTGGGCTGAGCAGAGCTCCCCTGGGCTTTGTCTATGGAATCCAACCAGACCTTGATGTCTGGAAATTCTTTCAGGTCATCCAAATGTGCCCAGCATCTGGGCATTAAGCTATATAAAAATAATTTAAATTAAAAAAAAAACAAACTCCACCATCTACCTGTGAAATGAAATTTATTACTCCATCCTCCTGAGGATTTATGGGTGATGACAAAACATAGCACAGGCTCATTTCTCTTTCCAGCTTCCAAGCAAAATAAACAGGCCAGACGAAGTGAACAGGGAAAAGAGAGCTGTAATTCAAACACTGGGCTTAGGGTGTGGATGTTCCTTTACATCCAATTGCTCCGGGAGCTTAAGCAGCTGAACTCACCATTAATAACCAACATTGCTTCCTGATTAGAGAGCCACATCAGCCCCTTTTAGCAGGGGGAAAAATTGCTTACTAGACGCTGGAATCTTCACTGAATTAACTGATAGTGCAGAGGAGAGCAGTGGTGTGCATGGGCTCCTCTGTGCACCTGGACTTGTGTGTGCACACGCAGGTGTAAGAAGGGAAGCCTTGCACACTTCATTTCTAACCCAGTTTCTTCCTGGTGCCACATGTAAAGGTGAAATGGAAGAGATTCTGCCTCTGCTTTGGCCTCCTTCTACTGAAGCCTTGATTATTGTTGCTGTTCCATGTCACATCCATCCATGTGGCACGCACTGCACACATCCAGCATGAATATTTCATGAATATTGGGGAAGCAATTGCAATGTGAGACACAATGCATATTTCAGATGACACATGACTGATGTGTTTAGAGATCTGGGTTTATTATGTACTTGCAACATTCATCTACTACCAGGAAGCTGGTCTTTTCCCCTATTGCACTGACTGAAGTCAAAGAAGGAAAACAAATGTGCATTTTGAATGTATCTGATCTTTTACTGAAACAATGAATTAAGGTACTGTCATGTTTGTTTTCCACTTTCTTTCCCCAAAGACAGAGCATGGAGATAAAAAACAACATCAAAACTGCTTTGTATTTGCTTCAAAACATAAAAGTTTCGTTCTAAAGAACTTTTCATGCTCCACATCATTACTAAGTTTGGATTAATACCACTTTTTTTTTTTTAAAGTAGGACTTCTACTATAGAAACGATTATATTATTTTAATACCTCTGATTCTCTAAAGACTAATCTGTTACTTACTATCTCCAAATGATGAACAAATTAAAATATAACAGTGGAAACCCATATCTAGTCAGCAAACAGTTTTTAAGAGAGGAACTTGGGTGAGCATTTGTTGTCATTTCTGCTGTAAGAATTCACATTTCTAGCAGGGGATTTCCTTCATTTTCTCTCTTTCTTCACTCAGGAATGGACAAGAAATTGCACAGGAACTCTGAGGTAGCTCTGAGTTAATTTAAGAAGCTGATGAAGAAATAGGAGATCAGACTCCACCTCAATTTAGCTGTTGCTTTCAGGTACCATTTCAAGCAAGTTATGCAGCTGCTTTGCAGTACCTCCAAGCTTTCCCTCCATTAAAAGAGAATTTGACCACCTGGAGAGATGCTTACTTGCTAAAAAATTCTTTGGATCTTAATAAATTACTAAATGTCGAGTGGCAAAATGCCAGCAGCAACTCAAAACCAAATTAACATATTGATAAGGCAATTGGTCTGATTGTGAAACCCCCTCAGTTGCAGTTTCTCAAACCCACCTGCTTCCCCTTCAGTGCCAGAATCATGGACATGTCATACTGTACCTCCATTTTTGGCCCTTATTTAAAGGGTGCACATTTCAGGGAAGAAAATGCTGCTTTTCTCTTCCCTCCTTTCTTCCTTTTATAGATTTTGCAGTGAGAGAAACAGAAAAAAACCTATAGCCTGCTTACAGTTCATTGCATTTATTTATTGTATTTTAATTGTGTAAATCTCCAAAATGAAACAATTCTGTCACAAATGCTAATGTTTCATGGCCTGAGAAAAGAAAGGATTCAAACAAGCCAACAATATAAAAACATTTCAATTCACCCTATGCACAGATGCCACTGGAAAATCAAACCCAAGTTCAACATCCAGAGAAAAAAAAGTTTCTTAATCCCTCAGAAGCAGATCCAATAAATTAGTAGCATGCATTGATAAACAAAAAGAAATTTCAGAAGAATTACATGATATAACAACATGTCAGCAATTGTAGGGGAAAAAAAGGAAGTAGGTATCCCTTGGAATTAGGAAGCACATCCCAACAATGCAGCTGACTGTGGTTTCAAATGGGACCACAGCAAACCTACACTCCCTCGGAAAATATTCATTCTCCTTTAATCTCGTCTACCCCAATTAATCCCCGTGGCTTCAGACAGCATCCCAGTACTTGAAACGCAGAATGGGAGGTCAACAAATGGCTAGTTTTACCTCAGAAGTCAGAATTTGTTAGGCAAGACAATGTGGAACAGCCAGCACTGCTAAATCAGAGATGTGAGGATATTCTTCAGGAAAAAGCACCAATCTGGGAACAGGAGTGTCATGGCCATACAGACCATGTAGGATTGTCTGAAACAGAGAGGCTGCACCCACAATGCAAACAATGGGTAAGGGAGGGAGGAGAGAAAAATAAAAAAGCTGAAACCCTCCCCTTGTCTTAGCTCAGGAATAGACCAGAAAGAATATTGCAGCTCAGCCTGGAGACACAAATCTTTATAAAGGCTGACTGATCCCTCTTCTGTACGACTTTTAGTGTCTCTTTGAAAACTACACTCTTGCTTTTCTAAGCACTGGCATTTAATCCATTTCTGATACAGATTAATAAAATAGTGCACACAAACATTTTATGCACACATACACACATTAATGCTCTAGAGTAAGATATGAAGAATTGTGCTATTGCATGATCTTGACCAAGAGTTATTAATTTTCTTGCCTTCAGCTGAAATTCATTCTTATCTTTCACATCATTCTACTTACACTGAAATCTTCAACAAAAATCTAATTTATGTGCAAATATAAGAATGTGAGGCCACTGTGTTCTGTTTCATATGGGATTCCCAGGCATCACTTAAACCATTTCTGATGTTCCCATCATCAGAACATCTCCAACAGACTATAGCCCTTTGAATTAAATATATGAAATATAAGAAAACATTTTTTCTGTGGTGTTTCTTTCAGAATAAAAGAAGAATTCTCAGCAAAATAAAAAAATACAATACTAAAAAAAAATACAAATACTCAGGTAAGGCCCAGCATTACAGATCTCAAGCCTTCACACCTGGTAAAGGCAGCTGCAAAGATGTGGGTTCCCTCTCAACCTCATGCTTCTCAGATAAGGGTAAAGCATCTAAACACTCAGAAACAATGTGGTGAAAACAATCTGGTTGTCATATCTGAACGTTTGAGATATATGAGGAGTAATACAAGTGGTTAGTGTTACTCTGGTGAGTCTTGATTTTCCACACAGACAGCTCTGGGGTACCCTTCCCTGTTAATGGTACATTTTAATTTACTGTGGTGGCTCTGGCTGTTGCCTTGCGAGTCATTTTATTATGTTTAAAGATCTCCCATGATAAGAATACTTCAATGTATTTACAATATTTTGATTTTCTATACGTTAATTTGGTCAGTCACCACTTCTGGTTATTGATCATCTGAGATGGTCACAATTCTAAGCAAGTGCCCTCAGTGAAATTGCACTGCAATATAAAAAATAATGACACTAACTAGGAAAAAAGTGACACTGTTATTGCCATTTCCTAATCTCAAATGTCCAATCGCCACCGAGAACAAAAGTATTTAATACAAAAAAGAATCAGCCATGTTAAAGTACAAATAAATTCAACTTAAAATACTGTCTTGGGGAAACAAAGTACTCTGTTAATTACTTATAGCATTAAAGAAATGGAAAATTACTAGAAAGGTAATTTTTGTTTTTTCCAGTGTACTACGGGTACTAAAATGGGGTGTGTGGCACCCCATTTTAGTACCCGTAGTACACTGGAAAAAAACAAGGCTAACAACTTCTAAAGGACAAAGAATTCTTTTAGGCAAGTACAAAGAGACAAGAGGGTAGCATTCAGACTGCCTCCTTAACTGCAGCCTGGCTCTCCTGTATGCTCCTGTATCCTGAATCCTTCCTTTTCCAGTTTTTTTCTCCTCCTCTGTTTTCATCTGTTCACCAAGCAACCTCTGCCTCTTTTTGAATTTATCTTAGGCTGCTTTTAACAGATTTCTTCAATCATAATCCTTGATTAAAAAATGAACTGGTATTCTTGCTCACCTGGTTAAAATTTGTTGTACCCTCCCTGCCTACCAGTAACTCAGTGAATTTTACGGAGATCTTAACTTTCCTGACTGGCTCTATGGCAGTACTGTACCCAGAGAGAGGAGAGGCTGTGCAGATTTACCACTCCTGCTTGTGGGTGGGGAACCCTCCCCACCTATTTATCTCCCTGCTGGAACTGGTCATGAATTCTCCAGCAGACAGTTTCCCCAGCAGATCCTGCAGGTCTGTCACAACCGAGCCAAGGCACTCAGTTGTCACAATGAAATACAGGGTTGGGCCATTCCTGGCAGTTATCCTCTCTGGTCCTCTGACAGTGTGTCTGTCCAGCCCCCGAAGAATTTCAGTCCCCAGTAAAATGCCCCAGTTCTGCTGACAGCCAGTGTGGACATGGTCAGCTCTCAAGCTCTGAGCAGTGCAGAGGTGAGGTCCCCAGGTGTCCCAGTAGCCCCAGCAGGGCAGTCAGGAGCAGCAATCACTTCATTTTACAGAAAGATTTCCTCTTCTCCTTCATGCCTTCCCTTTTCTTCCCCTACTCTAAGAATTACTCATTGGTTTTGTTTTTTGTTTTTTTTTTTTTTAAGATAAAACTTGAGAACAAAACCATGGTGAGGGGCCCTGTGGCAATCCAACCACGACAGAGAACAGAAAAACCCAGATGGAGGAGAGGAAAACTTTCCACATTACACAACCCTGAACAGCACCTATTTACAGCTAAAAGAAAGTGGAGTCTCTTTCCCTGATCCTCCCCACGCCCCCGCCTCCTGTGAACAGCCAAGCCTGAAGTGCATGAAGTTGCTTTTCTTCCACACATCTTTTAGCAAATCTGGACGCTGTCACATAATTACTGGAGGTCAGAATAGCAGGGCTAGCAACAGAGATAAACTAAATCTCGTTTGAAAAAATCTCTGTATTCCTTCTGTCATGCAGAACCAACTTGATCGTCATTAGCTTCATAACCTAAGCTGCTTACCACACCTGTGGGCTTTCCAGTGAAACCAAAGGAGTTAGTTTTGACCTTTAAATGACTAGAAAAAGGGTACTTGAGAGACTTTTTCTCTGTTGTGTGGTTGTTGTGCAAAGAAATGTGTGCTAGAGTTCTGTCACTTTAGTGAAGTGGGATCTCCTAGAAGGGCAGTCACTGTCAAAGCCCCTTGACTCAGAACTGAATGTCCCTTCAGCTCCCCAGTCTGGATTTATTAACTCTTCTGTAATGTTATTAGGTTGCCTTCTCTACTAGAAAACTCAAGGAAGCCTTTGAATATTAAAATTGGGGCTGATATTTTGAGCAGCTTAATTAAAACTATTCCTTTGTGATTCTTGTAGGCAGTTGAGCCCCTTTTAATAAAACTGTGATACCAAAATAAAGCACAGTAACATTTAATGCCATTCTTTCAGATTCCATTAGCAGAAAATATTCATATTCAATTAGGATAAAGTTGTTTAGGTTGAAGAAAGCATTTCTTTGACTGTGAACATTGTAGGATGGAGAAGCAAGTGCAAAGCTACATGGTTTAAAGGAACTGAAACAAGTGCTGCTCTGAGTCTGGATTTCGGGTCTGGGAAGAGATGCAGTGAATCATTAGAGAGACAGCAGCAAAAGCTCCCGTTGATGAGGCAGTCTATCAAGCAGGGTGTGAACCAGCAAACTGCTTTCCAGATGCTGAGACATGGACTAGTACCTGTCCCCCAGGTCCCTAAAAAGCAAATGCCAGAACAAAATTGCTTTAAGAGCCAATTTCATGTCACCCATTACTTGCAAGTAAATTCTGCATCTCCCCAGCAGAACAAGATGCAGGCGGGAGCTTCAGGGGTAAGCAGGAAGCAGTAACTCACGCCAGGTGAACACAGAAGTGCCTTCTAGCCAAGCTACTGGGAGCAAAGCTAAAGGAGCCACCCTAAAAACTCAGTGTTAGGTGCTTCCTTCCTGCTTCCCAAAACAACCATCCCTGAACCTGTCAACCAGCTTGACAATAACTTTCATCTGAGGAGAATGAAGCATTTGATTCCTGCAGGTCAGTTTCAAATCTGCTACCTGAAAACACAAAATGCAGTTCAGGCTGAGGAGGCTTCTCTAATATTTCTCATTTTAAGCTTTACTACTTCATTCATTCTGTTAGCTAGCTGCTGTCACAAATCTAAAAA